>CAUYRH010141848.1:0-18952 GCA_963574655.1 Perodicticus potto | reverse complement strand
AGTATCTCAAGAATGGAAGAAAAAGTATCCAATGTACTCAGCCCTACTATGAAACTAATCTATAGCTTTCATATGAAGGCTATAATCCAATTATAGTACAAGAATATGGGGAAAGGGACAAGGGAGGGGAAGGGAGGAGAGGGGGGAGAAAGGGTGAAGGGAGGGTAATTGGTGGGATCACACCTACGGTGCATCCTAGAAGGGTACAGGTGAAACTTACTAAATACAGAATATAAATGTCTTAACACAAAAACTAAGAAAATGCCATGAAAGCTATGTTAACCAGTTCAATGAAAATATTTCAGATTGTATATGAAATCAGCACATTGTACCCCATGATTGCATTAATGTACACAGCTATGATTTAATAAAAAATGCAAACAAACAAACAAACAAACAAAAACCAAGAAAGTAGATCAGGGGTTGCCAGGAGCTAAGGGGAGAGAAGAACAAGCAGTGACTGCTTATGGATACAGCTTTCTTTTTAGAGAGATGAAAATGTTGTAGAATTTGATGGAGGTGAAGATCACAAAATTTATGCATATGTTAAAAACCACTGTGTTTGTATACTTTGGAAAAAAAAAAAAAGAATGTGTAAGTAAGGAGAAGTAAGAGCTTTTCACTCACCCCTCAGTGGAAATCAGAAATATTTCCAGAGAGAACTAGGGGTAAGGTTTTCTTGTATGAAAGTAAATTAAGTAGCACTCTCAAGAACTAAACAAGCAGGAAGCTGCCTGAAACTCTGACATTTGAGGCCACAGGCAGTTGCCTTGAAATCAGACAATGCCATTTTAGTCATTTAAAAACTATTGAAACTATTTTTAAAAGAGAAAATAAATTATAAATATTAACTTATATTAAAAATTGAAATGGCTACTACTAGCTAAAATAATACTCTCTAAAACCCAGAAAATTCACAGCAAATTTTCAGTAAAAACTGAGAAATGGTAAAGGCTTCCTTCAAAATTGATTTTCAGGTAAATGGTATATGGAAGAGAAAAACTAGGGATTGTTCCCAAACGGATGTTAAACAATATGTGAAGGAATTGCTGGAGCAAAGCCAGACGACCTCTTATTTTTATTTTCTTAGAAAACCTTGTCTGTGTATACTGTCTGGCTGAGGGAAGTATAGAAGGAAGAGAAATCTTTGATCATATTATAATGCTGAACAGTCAGACTGAAGGTTTTTCCATTAATCACACTGACCTAAAGAAAGAGGAAGAAAAATGAAGGAAGATGGCCTGTCTAGAATGAAAGATGTAATGGATGGGATCATTAGTGGGTATGGCGACAAATTAAAACTGATTAAGTTTCAAGACTACATCTGGTCTCCTCCACTCCAATACACAATAGTTATTTTGATAGGTACTTATGTATTAACTTGCAAATATCAGGAAAAAGCCTAGTATATTTATTAAATTTTGATGGGGAGGTAAGGATACTAGGAATATTTCTTCTTGGATGAGAAAACATTGATAGCAGAAAGTCAGAAAACTGTGGATCAAGTTCAACAAACTTTTGAGAAAGAACAATTATGATATATAACATTGTCAAATAAAAAGTAATAAAGTAAAGCTACATATATACCAAAATCCAGCTAAGAAAGCAGGAAATCATGAAAAAAATAAGGAAATGAAGAATCTTAATAAAATATTATTGGCATTTTAGCTATTTAAATACTAAGGATAGACAACAATTGTGGAGCCTGGACATGTAATTATTTTGTCCATATAAATAAAATCCTGAGCTGAAAGATATAAAATAAATTTAAACATGACTTATATACATATTTAGCTGCAAAATAATATTAACAATTACAAGGATAATAAAAACAACAAAATAGAATTCTAACCTTGTAAGTATTTTCATAATCCTTTTTTTATATTTGAGACATATATTAACAAAATAAAGTATTGTTCCTTAAAAATTCAACTTTAATTATGCATCCTAATTTTATTTGGCACTTTCTTTTTTTGAGACAGAGCCTCAAGCTGTCACCCTGGATAGAGTGCTGTGGCATTACAGCTCACAGCAACCTCCAATTCTTGGGCTCAAGAGAGTCTCCTGCCTCCGCCTCCCAAGTAGCTGGGACTACAGGTGCCTGCCACAACGCCTGGCCATTTTTTGTTTGTAGCCGTCATTGTTATTTGGTGGGCCCAGGCTGGATTCGAACCCGCCAGCTCAGGTGTACGTGGCTGGCGCCTTAGCCCGTTGAGCCACAGGCGCTGAGCCTTTATTTGGCACTCTTATTGGTGAAAGTGTATTTACTAGACATTTAAAGAAACGTATCAACATAAAATCTGATACTATATTGAATTAGATATTATTTAGTACCCCAAAAAGCTGTTATAAAACCCTTTTTTAAGACAATTAGAGAAACGTGAATATATAATGTAGATTTAAACCGAAAAACCATTGACATGAAAAATGATATTAACAATAAAGTGTCAAGTGATAATATATAGAGTGCAATATTAATTTGTGAAATATGTATGTTTATTTAAATGGAAAAAGATACTAAGAATTAAAGTTTTAACGGTAGTTTTCTTTGAAGGCTAGGGAAATCGTTTAATTTTCATGCTTCTATATATACATATACCTACACACATATATACTTATTTCGTCATATTAAATTCTGTTCCCCGTGTTTTTAAAATATTGCATAATAAAAGTATTTGAGAATTCTCTGTACTTTCTATTCAATTTTGCTGTGAACTTAAAACTGCCCTAAAATTTTTAAATTAGAAATAGATAAACTGTCATTATTTTGATTTCACATAATCATAATTCACTTTTAAAATATATAAATTAATTTTAAGTTATCCATTTTGAATGATTCATTTTTCTCTTTGAATTTCTAATTATATACCTTTAGCCTACAGTTTTCTTATCCCACTATAATATACATTTTTTGCTTGTTAGTTTCTGAGCATCTTACCACATTGCTTTATAAAAATGTATGTGAATTGAAATTTTGTATAGTTTGATCTCTTACTTAGAATATAAACTTTTATTAAAACATATTTAGAATTAAATTATCATTATAAGTATTAAGAGCTAATAAAAATAACATTAGAGAATGATTAAAATAAACATACAAATAAAATATATGGGAAATGCCTCAAAAATGGGCTTGATGGGACTACTTTCTTTTGACTATTTCAAGTATCCATGTATAAAAACAACATTGCTAGAATGATGTTAATTTGCAAAAATTCACAAACAAAAAGTATGTGGTTTCTAGTAAGTGTGAAACTTACAGAAAGTACTTCAATGTTTATTAGTAATCATATATATAAGAGCAAAACATTCTGCTAAGACTGAAGTACTAACTACATAAATGGAATAAGTAAATAAAGAAAGAAGCTGATGGATAGAAAGCCATTTCCAATGTTTCTTACTATTGTGTACTCCTTCAGGATTACCTCTCAGAAGTCATGAAATCTTAGGTAATTTTGAAGGTTGTAAAAGGCAAATTCATTAAACGAAAATGGCCTCAAAAAAAAAAAAAAGAAAGTAAATTAAGTAGATTTTTATAACGTCTACTCCAGGAGCCACTCACCTGCAATAAGTAAAACAAGTGCTGATATGCTTCCAATTTCTCCCTTTTCTCCTTGCTCAAAGCCTTGAGTCCTCCCTTCTGTTTATTTATCATCATCATATCAGACAACTGTTCCTTATTTTTTTTAGTAAGTTTTTTGCTGTGGGAAACTACATCCTATAAACAAAAACAAATATATAGATCAAAGATTTCAAAATTGAAAATGTGGGTATTGTGGTAGGTCTTTTGCACTGGCAGACCCTGGGATATTTCAGAGCCCTGCTCTTTACCTTGTTTCCAGTTACACCAATCACCCCCAGTTTGTCTTCCTATTAAAAACCTGAGCCATAAAAATACCCATTGATGGCTGGGCACAGTGGCTCACGCCTGTATCCTAGCACTCTGGGAGGCAGACTGCTTGAGCTCATGAATTCAAAACCAGGCTGAGCAAAAATCAAGACCCTGTCACTACTAAAAATAGAGAAACTGAGGCAAGAGGATCACTGGAGCCCGAGTTTGAGGTTGCTGTGAGCTATGACACCATGATACTTCTACTCAGGGTGACAGCTTGAGACTGTCTTTAAAAAAAAAAAAGAAAAGAAAAAAAAATCCATTGACTCAGGAAACCAACTTCCTTATAGGACTCCATCATAACAAGTACAATAAAAGTTATACAGATATTAACATATTAACTGCAATGTTATTTATAAATAAAAACTCAGGAAACAACTTACATGTTAAATAGTAGGGTAGAAAAGAGGTAAATAATAGTATATTTTCAAATGATTTTATTATGGAGACATAATAACATGCTTATAATATACTTTAAATATTATACATAGGGTGGCGCCTGTGGCTCCGTGAGTAGGGCGCCGGCCCCATATACCAAGGGTGATGGGTTCAAACCGGGCCCCGCCCTGGCCAAACTACAACAAAAAATAGCCGGGTGTTGTGGCGGGCACCTGTAGTCCCAGCTACTTGGGAGGCTGAGGCAAGAGAATCACCTAAGCCCAAGAGCTGGAGGTTGCTGTGAGCTGTGATGCCATGGCACTCTACCGAGGGTGACAAAGTAAGACTCTGTTTCAAAAAAAGAATATATATATATATATGTGTGTATATATAAATAGTATTTGTGACTATATGGAAGGAGTCTTATCCTCTAATATTAAGTGAAAATGTAGGACACAAAATCATGGTGGGGTGGTAGAATTACGGGAGGACTTTTTACCTTTTATGTATCTAAAATTTTGTCTATTAGTTTTATTTCCTACATCATTTTTAAAGATTTTATGGCATTAGCTGAGAAGAAAGTCAGCCTCCACCTGCCCGGCCAGTCAGAAAGAGGAGATGGGGTAACACTGCAGGATAACACTGCAGGGGACCCTGAGGTCCCTGCTGGCCCTGAACCATACCTGCAGTGTAATCTTGTTTTTGACTAGCAGTCCAATTTTGATATCCATGAGATTGAGGTCATTCTCCAGCTGTTGGTTAGAACGAATGAGGGTGATAACCTCTTCCCGCATTTTCATAAGATCGATTTCCTCCTGAAAATCCTGGTCACTCTGGTCCAGTAAGTGGACAAATTTTCGGACCACTACCATAGGAGGATCCTCAGCATTAACTGAAAGAAAGAAAGCCATCATCAGACAGTGAGGTTACTAGAAAAAGTTCCAAGTCCTGGGAAATACCAGCATTGTCTTGAAAAAGTAGTTGGACTCACACCTTAGGGGTTCATTTTTGAGGTGTGCTGACACACCAGTAGGTGCAGTATTCTCGGGCATGCTATGGCTATGTTGTGATAAAGGCAAGCATAGCAAGCACCAAGGCATCTATCCAGCCACATGCTAACAAAGGGGCTTGAATCACAGGAGGCACCCCACTCCCCAAGCCTTGCCTTCAGGACAACAAAGAGATCCGTGGAGAATACCCAGAACCTGATGGCTGTCAACCACTGCCTCAAGTCCTCATGGTTACTCACTGAGAGTCTTGTAGTCATCACGAGCTTTGTTTGCCCGAATAAAAGCCTGGATTTTGATAATGTCATTTATCTAAGGAACAAAAAAGAAAATGAAATTCCTTTGTCCGCTGAAAACATGGCAGTACCAATTTACTGGCCCTTAACATCCAAGGGTACTTACATGGTCTCGGAAATACTGCAGGCGATCTCTATAGCGCTTTCTAGCTTGATGCATCCTTGCCAGGGACTGAATCTGAGGAAAACAGATCCTGGAGATTAGAAGAGGCTTTCACCTCCACACAAGTCACACTTGCACCCCACATGCAGAAACCCTGCTCTGGTTGCCATACCTTTACAACTTCATCTTTATGGGAGTGCAGGTAAGCCAAACGATCTTGATATGCCTTCTTCTGCTTGTATCCTCTCCATTGAGACTAAAACCGTCAAATCACAGATGACATATTATTCCCCAAAGACCAGTGGAAGCTAAAAAAAAATCTCTTCTTGATATACTATCCAAGTGCAACTTTGTGACGAAGCTTTAGTAAGGACTGCTTCCAAGGGTAACACAGGCAGAAGCTGAGCCTCCCTCGGGAGGACCCCTGACATCACACGGCACTTCACACTGTTTGAAGTGCAGCCATACAGATCCCTTTATTGGTCTCTTACAACAAATCAGTGGAGGATAACAAGATAAAATGGGACATTAGTATCTCCGTCATACAGATGAGGAAATAAGCTTAGATTCGCCACTACCTGGCAGCAGTGGAGCCATAATTCCTGACTCAGTATTCTTTCTGTGACAGTGTGTTATACTGTCACTGAGGCAAAATCAGTGTTTCACTCTAAGTTCACATCTTACATAAAGGCTCAGTCTCAGAAGATAAGAAGAGGAAGTGCCTAAGAACTGACGCTTTGCCATCATTAAGCACACTACAATGGCAGGAGCGGTAAGAAGGAGTGCTTGTCAGCAGAAAGACAAGACCAAGAGGCCAGAAGCCAAGAAACACACTCAGATCTTCACAAAAAGTGTATGATAAATTACCCTGCACTAGAAGCCAGCTTGTTTAATAAGCTCTGAAATACCTGAATGCAGGTGATGGCAGGGATTTGTTTCTTCAGGAAATTCATTCTGGAACGGAATTCCTGTCGAACTAAATATCCACGGCAGCAAGCCTGCAGTTTGGTGATCAGGCCTTCATTGGCCAGCCAAAGCTGTTCTCGGTTATATGCAGCAGTTACCCCAGAGATGGAACTCTGAAAAACCATTTGGTCACATGTGAAGACACTCACAGGTGAGAATAGACATAAATTTTAACTAAGTATCATCCAAGTGCCCATCAACCCATGATGGATTAATAAACTGTGGTATAGGTATACCATGGAATACTATTTAGCCATAAAAAGATGGAGACTTTACATCTTTTGTATTTACCTGGATGGAGTTGAAACACATTCTTTTTGGGGGGTGGTTTATCCTCTTTTATTTTCTTTTTGGGGGGTGGTTTATCCTCTTTTATTTATTTATTTAAAATTTGATTAATATAGATTAATATGAAGGTACAAACAAATGATTAGGTTACATTGTTTGAAACACATTCTTCTTAGTAAAGTATCATAAGAATAGAAATGAAAGTATCCAATGTACTCAATCCTAATATGAAGCTAATAGAAAAACAACTACATGCCCATAGGAGAGAATAACACAAGCATGTTTAAGAAGGGGTTGGGGGAAGACAGAAAGGGGGAAGGGGAGGAAGGTGGGGATTGTTGTGCTCTCACCTGGTGGGCATAATGTAAGGATATATAGCACACCCCCAGGGTGAAGGGCTCAACTACAACTTGAATTTTACCTTAGAAACACAAACAATGTAACCTAACCATTTGTACCCTCATATTAATCTGAATTAAAACAAAACAAAACAAAACAAAACAAAACAAAAAAACCACTTTCTCTCAGCTTCTGAGAGAAAGGAAGCAAGGTGATAGGTGACCTACCTGGATCTCCTCCCGAGAGAGCTGCGTAGAATTCTGCACAAAGTTTGGGGGTTCGTCCCATCCTCCTTCCTGGGTCTCCAGGTTGTGGTAATAATAATACCCACCTTTCACCCAGTGCTTCGCCCAATTGCTATTATTATCTCCTGACACAAAAAAGAGGAAAGATAAAAGAAATCCACAGCCCCACTCCCCAGTTCTATGTCCAATGCTATAGGACTCTTCCAGTTAAGGTTAACAATCTAAATGAAGACCACTACAAACACCTGGGAAAGGAGCCCTAAGTTTTCATGACATTAAGGCCTTTTGATGTCTAATTCAGTTCATCTGTATATCACAAAAAAGATACCTATGAAGCCCAATTATAGAATTAATGATGATGAGCACTGTTGTTCCCAAAGCCTGTGTCTAAGACCTACGTGTCAGAAAGCTCTTCTCAAAAAAGATTTGCCATCATTCAGCCTCTCCATTTAATAAAAAAAAGCCACAGAATGGGATGAGAAATCTTACCTTTATAAACTACTTTTAACTGCCCATAGGCTTAGATAATCAGAGCTACTGATACCTGATGAAAGATAAAGAACCAAATATTCTGTTTGTTCCCACATTCTTAGAAAATCTGTCTTGTTAACATAGCTGTCCACAAGGGGGGAAAAGATTTCAAAAAGAGAGATATTATCTCCTTTAAAATGACTCTAAATGCTATATGTCTAAATTAAAATATCTTCTCTTTTGGCTTATCCCTTCCTCTGTACCTGTCCCTCACACACTCGGGCACTTAGCTTTAGGGTACATATTTATTTTCCCATAACTCACCTTCTGCCAGTTTTTTCTTCTTGGCTTCAGCAAGGTCACTCTGGTAAGTTTCACCACATTCAGGGATGACTCCATATAAGCCAACATCAGGGCAGCGAAGGGCGGTCAGTGTTTTCCCGACATCACCACTTTCTACTGCCTCGTTAATGGCAAAGATTCCTAAGGCAACTACCCCAGAACAGAAGTGTTACCAAATCAGCTTAGAACGTGTCTAAATTTACACAGCAGTTCACCTAACCCTACCTATAGGCAAACTGCCCCCGCAGATCTACCTTGGGCAAGCTGAATGTTGAGACATAGAGCACCCTGTGACCCTACACTGTATCCAAACAGAAATAAAACAATCGATACATACACCTCTGTGCTTCCTGAGTGTCTTTGTTGGACTGCCAGATTCCACCTTGAATTTCATCCAACCATAACACAGCAGACTCATCCTGGGTTTCCTGCATGTTGTTAAAAGCAAAACAATATTAAAGGCATGAAACTGGGGTACATGTGATGGGGAGACTTCTGAGACTCAATAAGATATAGAGGAAGAATTTTAAAATATATGAGACATAGAGGTTAGTCAAACAGAGAAGCCAGCCATTGGAAACCTAGCAAAGGCCACAAGGGAATCGGCTTCGATGAAGGTGATGAGCACACAAAGTTGCACTCAAGCGCTCAGGGACGCAAGGGCAGCAGGCAGAAACAGGAAGAGCAGATGCGCTGGGACAGGCCCAGTGACCTCTATGGTGTCACAGTCCAGGCTATGTAGGTGAGTATGCACTGCTTACCCTTCTGTGTCAATAACATTCAGAGGAAGTTAATATTCTCTATGACTGCTAACATTCTGAATTATCATATTTAAAGCCAGAAGTCACTATAGGCAATCTAAACTCATTAACAGCTTATGCTCTAAAACTTGATGTTAAATCAGTGGCTGGGAACTTAAAAGCACATTTTCACATAGATACAGTGCAATAAACGGTGATTAGTTTCCTCAGTGTGGCCAAGAAAAGCCTCACTAGCCAGGGTATGACTGACTTGGGAAGAGAGAAGAAGTTGCTTACTTCTCTCTTACTAAATTTGGTTTTAAACCTTTTTTAATAAAATGTAGTTTATTGTTGACTGTTTGCTCTGAAAGCCAGTTTGAATAAAATTGGATTAGCAGAACTAGCTGCCTTTTTTTTTTTTGTCTCTTCCAATACCAGGAACCTAGCTACCTCCTCTGACAAGGGAAGTAAGTGGCTGTGGATTAAACCCTAGGTGGCTGCTGCTGCTAGTGCCAGTTAGCACAGCAGCTGCTCCTATCCACCTGTTCTTGGTATGAGAGCAGGAGCTGGAAACCACCAGGAGACCCAGTTAGCCCTCAGTGGTCACACTTGGGTTCTGTAGCTTCACCCATCTCAAAGTGTGAAAGTCCTGAGATGCCTAAAGTGTTTCTAAGGTTTTTACAGAAGGTGTCAATTCAGCAGATTAATGTGGAAGTCTTTTCTGGAAAAGGCAAGGCACCTCAGGTTTTTAAGTTGTCAAACTGTGAGAGTCATGTTTGTGGTGATCCTGGCAGACCTAACACAATTAACATGCTCCTTAGGCTTGAGCTGACAGCAGTGGGGATAAATAGTAGCTCAAAAATCCACTTAGGGGGCTGGGCCCAGTGGCCCACACCTATAATCCCAGCACTCTAGGAGGCTGAAGTAGGTCGACTGCCTGAGCTCAGTAGTTCTAGACCAGCTTGTGCAAGAACGAGACCCTGTCTCTAAAAACAGTCAGGTGTTGTGGTTTGGCACCTGTAGTCCCACCTACTCAGGAGGCTGAGGCAAGAGGATTGCTTGAGCCCAAGAGTTTGAGGTCACTGTGAGCTATGATGCTACAGCACTCTACTGAGGTTGACAAAGTAAGGCTCTGTCTCAAAAAAAAAAAAATCCACTTAGAGTGTTTGATGTGAATATCACTTGCCAAGGCACCAATGAGGCAGAATAAAAACTCAGCCAAAAGCTACAACTGTGAGGCCAGATGAAGGAGGGCCTGAACTCCAGGGCAAAGTGGAAAGTTTCACTGCCTAACAGTCAAAGGCAAAACCTTAGGGGAGGCCTGACTTCCCTCTGCCTTGTTGTGGAGAGACACAACATTTTACTCAGAAGGAAGCTGCCACAATCCCTACAATTTACAGAGAGTGCTGGTGAACAGATAAGGCCAATGCCTATTGTGCATATTGCAAGGGTACATGTCAAATATATTAAGAGTAGAGTATAAATGTCTTAATACAACAACTAAATAAGTGAGGTGAAGGCTATGTTAACCAGTTTCCAAATTGTATAGGAAATCAACACATTGTACCCCATAAATGCAGTAATGTACACAATTATGATCTAAACAAGCAACAGAGATATAATATGAAATCCAAGAAGAATGCATCAGTGAGCAGGAAAATACAATGCAAAACACCCCTCCCCAGAATGAAGGAAGACAGCAAGACAGCACGCATCACTTATCCCAGCATAAGGAAAGAACAATTAAATAAGGATGATGGCAAAACCCAAAATCCTTCTAGTTTAGTTTATTTCTGAAGAGCTTATTCAAGATTAACTGACCCAGACCATTAAAATCTTGGGCTGGATATTACAGCAAATACTGAGATAAAATAGATTTACTGAAAAAAATGCTACAGGAAATATATTAAAGTATAGCCCCTCAGCAATTCTGACTGACACTTAGAAACACTTGGAGTGCATTTCAGAAGATGTAAATAGTTAGCGACCAGAAATAAGAATTACAAAGAGAAGTGAGGGCAGGCACTGTTGCTCACATCTGTGATCCCAGCATTCTGGGAGCCCAAAGCAGGCGGATCACCTGAGCTAAGAAGTTCGAGACCAACCTAAGCAAGAGTGAAACCCCATCTCTACTAAACATACAAAACCATGCCAGGTGTTGTGGTGGTGCCTGTAGTCTCTGCTGCTGGGGAGGCTGAGGCAGGAAGGTCTCTGGAGACCTGTTGCTGTGAGCTAGGCTAAGGCCACTGCACTCCAGCCCAGGAGATAGAGTGAGATCCTTTCTCAAAAAAACAAAATAAAAATAAATAAAAAATTAAAAAACAAGAAAAAAAGATGTTTGGAGGTAAAAGAGGTGAAGGAGCCACAAACAGGGGTTGCGCTCACCTCTAGAGGGCGCCTCCCACAACCAAAATTTCTAAACCCCTCCTCTTGACTATATGGCAGGTCTGTGTGTGTGATGACAGATAAAATTTTTACCTATCTATGAATA
The DNA here is from genome assembly GCA_963574655.1 of Perodicticus potto. Taxonomy (NCBI): domain Eukaryota; kingdom Metazoa; phylum Chordata; class Mammalia; order Primates; family Lorisidae; genus Perodicticus; species Perodicticus potto. The sequence continues at coordinate 7,394 of CAUYRH010141848.1, read as the reverse complement.
CAGATCTAAGCACATACACATACACAACTATACAGCACATTTATCAATCACACAATAAAAACACTGACCAATCAGAATGGGACAGAGTCCTGTAGCCCTGATCATTCAGGTCATCAATCCCTTAGTTGCTACAGAAGAGGAATCTCAGGGACAGAGGTAGAAATGGGGGATGGTGGCACAGATTTGGGAGGTTGGGACAGCAGCAATGTTGAGATCACAGTGCCCAGACTTACTTCTCTTTGTAATTCTTATTTCTGGCCCTATCTCTTTACATCTTCTGAAATACAGCCAATGTGTTTCTAACTGTCAGCAATGTAGCAAACAAAAGTATTTCAATATCCTAATAACTGGTACAGTGGTGCTGGTACACCCCAGGTGATTACTAGTTACATGCATGTAAGCAGGTATGTGCATGTGTGTACACACAAGGGGGAGCAGAGCTTTAAAAGTCATATTTATAATTATAAAAGGAGTTCTTGAAAATCCCTGATACTTATGTCTTAGCATACAGATTTTACGCCTCAATGACTAGTAACCTACTATAGAAAGGGTTCCAAAGGCACTAAATTGTAAAGGAAGAGAGGGCCAGGTACAGGGACAGGGGCTCATGCCTGTAATTCCAGCACTCTGGGAGCCCAAGGCCAGCCAGAGCAAAGTGAGACCCTGTTTCTACTAAAAATAGAAAAGTTAGCCAGGCATTGTAGCAGTGTCTGTAGTCCCAGCTACTTGGGAGGCTGACGCAAGAGAAACACTTTATCCTAGGAGTTTGAGGTTGTTGTGAACTGTGATGCCACAGCACTCTACCCAGGGGACAGAGTCAGACTGTCTCAAAAAATAAATAAATAAACAAACAAACAAATAAATAGAGAAGTGACATAAGTGAAAATGGTAGCATAAGGACCTCTGAAAATCCTCTCTACCATAAAACCAACAGAAATACTGACAAAAGAAAATCATCAAAATCAGTTTTTTAAAAACTGAAGCTTTTTAAAAACCAGTCTTACAGAAATTGGAGAGAGGTTATCCGAGAAAAACAGCTGAATCTTGGTAAGAACAGTCATATTTGTGGTGCTTTAAACTGTCCCCTTCTCACTCCCACACACCTGTTCTCTCTCATTCTAAGAGAACTGTCACTAGCTGGCCTGTTTAATAGTCCCCTGGAACATACACTCACAAGGCTGTTTGTATTTGACTTGACCAAGAACTCACCCAGTGTGAACAGTCTTTTCTCTAGGAGCATTTGTCAAAAACAGTAAGAGCAAAAGTTTAAGCAAACTTAAACTAACCAAACAAACTAACCAAAAGCCTGACAAGAAAAAGCTGGAGAATGAGATGTCCATCGAGAGCTCTGAAAATCTGACCTATTCCTGGATGGGAATCCAGATGCCGACATTGCATGTGTGGGCTATGCACATGTCCCGAAAGGATCTGCTAAAGTTCTAAGCTTTCAGGCTGACCTTTAGGCTCTAGGTGTGCATGAAGAGAAAGTTAAGGTTAAACTGTACTGCATGGCTAATGTCTGATGGTGCATCCCAAGTGCACACCAGCTGACCACTAGTAAATGGAGTACAGACTTCAGCAGACACAACAAAGAATGTTAATTTTACAGAATTCAGAAAAGTTATCAAACAACTGTCACCAGTGACAAGAACAAACCTTCAAAAGGGGGTGGAACCTGACTTCCACCCTCTGTAATGTTATTAAAATGTCTGGTTTTCAAGAAAAAAACTGTAAGACAAGCAATGTAATAAGAAAGCAGGTCCATATACAGGGCAAAAAAGCAGATAACAGAAATTTCCCCAAGGAAGTGGCAAGTTAGACTCAGAGACAAAGACTTTATCAGCTATTTTAAATTTTTTTTGAAGAACTAGAAAGGTGTCCAACCTTTTTACCTTTCTGCTGCATATTGGAAGAATAAGAGTTGTCTTGGGCCACACGTTAAATACACAAACACTAACAAAAACTGATGAGCAAAAGAAAAGGTCTGAATACTTTTTACAATATCCAGCACCACAGAGAAGCTAAACAGTCCTTAAATAATCTGCAGCAGGCTACAGGCTGGACACCCTGAAAAGAAAATCATGCCTAGAGCACTAAAGAAAACTATGAGAACAATGTCTCGCAAAATAGAGAATACCAACAAAGAGACAGAAACTGGCCAGATACAGCGGTTCATCCCTGTAACCAGCACTTTGAGAGGATCACGTGAGACCAGAAGGTCTAGGCCAGCCTGGGCAACACAATAAGATCCCGTTTCTCAAAAGATATAAAACTAGCTGGGCATGGTGGTGGGTACCTGTAGTCCCAGCTATGCTGGAGTCTAAGGCAGGAGGATCACTTGAGTCTAGGAGTTCAAGGCTATAGTGAACCTTGGTCAGGCCACTGCACTCTACCCAGGCAATAGAGCAAGACTCCTTTCTTTAAAATATAAAAATACCTTCCAGTTGATCCTGCAATCCCCTTACTAGGCATCTACCCAGAAGAAAAAAAACCCTTTTATCATAAGGACATTTGTACTAGACTATTTATCACAGCTCAAGTTACAATCACCAAAATGTGGAAACAGCCTAAATGCCCACCAACCCAGGATTGGATTAACAAGCCGTGGTATATGTATACCATGTAATACTATTCAGCCATTAAAAAGATGGAGACTTTACATCTTTTTTATTAACCTGGATTGAGTTGGAATAAGAAGTAAGGCATCACAAGAATAGAGAAGCAAGAATCCAGTGTACTCAACTGTAATACAAGGTAAGGGGTAAGGAAATGAGGGAATGGGGAGAGGGGAGGAGGGAGTGAGATGGAGGTCATGGTGTATGGCACACCTCTTGGGGGCAGGACACAATTATAAGAGAGACTTTACCTAACAAATGCAATTAGTGTAACCTAATTCTTTATACCCTCAATGAATCCCAAATATTAATAATGATAATAATAAATAAATAACAGTAAAAATTGTTATGTAGGACCAAAAATAAATAAATAAATATAATACAAAAAATAAAATATAAACATAATTTTTAAATAAAACACACTAAAGGGTGGTGCCCATAGCTCAGTGGGTAGGCGCTGGCCACATTCACTGAGGCTGGGTTTGAATCCGGCCTGGGCCAGCTAAAACAACAACAACAACTGCAATAAAAAAAGCTGGGTGTTGTGGCAGGCATCTGTAGTCTCAGCTGCTTGGGAGGCTGAGGCAAGAGAATTGCTTAAGCCCAAGAGTTTGAGGTTGCTGTGAGCTGTGATGCCACAGCACTCTACCCAGGGCAACAGCTTGAGACTCTTGTCTCAAAAAAAAAAAAAAAAAGAAAGAATGGATAAATAGAGTGTTGTACAGCCATACAAGGGAATATTACTCAGCAATAAAAGGAAATGAAGTACTGATATATGCTACAGTGTGGATAAAGGAAGTTGAAAAAAAGAAGCCATTCACAATGGATGTTGTATGATTCTGTTACCATGAAATATTCAAAATAGACAGATCCACAGACATGGGCAGACTAACGGCTGTCTAGGGCTGGGAGGTTAAGGAAAATGAGAGATGACTTCTGAGCATGGGGTTTCTATCAGGGGTGAAGAAAATGTTCTAAAATTGATTGTGGTGATAGTTATACAATTCTATGAGTATACTAATACCACTGAATCATATACTGAATTGTATGATATATGAATTATGTCTCAATATATAGCTGTTAAAAAAAACTTATGGCATTACAAAGCTTAACATATATGGTATTGCCTGTAATCTACTAATCCCACTCCCAAATGTATACCTAACAGAAAAGCATACAAACACACACACATATATATTTATTTACAAAAGACTTGCTAGAGTATGAGGTGTGACAATTAAAGTTCCCAAACTTGTCCTAGAAAAAACACTAGAGACCTCATTACTAAGTATCACTATGGACACCTTTGAGTACTCCTCTTGGACATCTTGGATGACAGCTCTAATGGCCATACCAGAAAGAGTTCCAAAATTGCCTTGAAGGGTGGACTAGGTGCTGGTGTCAGTGCATAGCCTCCTAAAGGGAGTACCTCAAAGATGACTACAGTGATGTTTAGCAATGAGCAGCACTTTTTCTAGGATGAGTTTGTGTACTTAATTGTCAGACCTAATATTTATAATAACCAATTTATACTATTGGTTGAAGCACTATTTACAATAACCAATTGTTTTTGGTTTTTTTTGAGACAGAGTCTCACTTTGTTGTCCTGGGTTGAGTGCTATAGCATCAGAGCTCATTGGAACCTCAGACTCTTGGAGTCAAGTGATCCTCCTGCCTCAGCTTCTCAAGTAGCTGGGACTACAGCAGCCACCATAACACCCAGTTATTTTTAGAGATGGGGTCTTGCTCTTGGTCTTAAACTCCTGAGCTCAAGTCATCCACCCACCTCGACGTCCTAGAGTGGTAGGATTACAACAGGTGTGAGGCACCAGGCCTGACCGCCAAAAAACTTTAAAACCACCAAAACTTCACCAATAATACATAAACACACAATGCAAAGGTATAAAGCAATAAGAATGAACAAACTATTGCTACACGCACCCAACCACATGGATGGGTATCACTAACATTTTGTTGGACAAAGGAAGGCAGACACAAAAGAGCAAGTGATGTGTGATCCCACTTAATATAGCTCAAAAACAGGCAAAATGAACCCTGGTATTATACATCAGAATAGTGGCTGCCATCAAATGGAAAGTGAATAAGGAAAGAAGGGGATACAAGGGAGGTTTCTGTGGTATTGGTGATGTATTCTATAATCTAAATACCAATTACACGGCACATTCGCTTTTGAAAATGTATGCAACTACACACCTATATAACTTGTGCAATTTTCTGGACCTTGTATTTCATTAAAGAGACACGTCTAATAACTAACAACAAAGAACGAATAACCAAATGTATATAGAAAGCATAAGCCCCTGCAAGATAGAGTCTATGTCTGTCATATTTTTGTGTCCTTCCAGTGCTCTGAATCTAAGGTTGCCCACAAAATATTCACAGATTGAGTCAAGGGAGACATTCCTACCTCTATCTTTGCTCTAGGAAGGATGACATGTTCTGAACAGAAAGAAACAGTTTTGAGGCCACTCACCTGGGCTTTCTCTCTCTTTGCTCTGATCAGTGTGTCTTGGTAATGCTGGGCTACTTCTGTGAGGACTCCCTCAAGTTTAGCTGCAGGAATCTGCAAGGCCTGCAGAGTCTTTTGGGCATCACCTTCATCTAGGGCTTCATTAATTAAACCGATGGCTAAAATCCCTAAATAAAGTGACAAAAAGGTTATTTTAATTAAGTATATAAACAAATCAATCTTGAAGCTTGCTAATCATAAACCCACCTGAGAGTAGATAGGATTCAAACTTCAATTTGTCATCTATTAACCCTTTGGCTACGGAGTTTGCTGGGAACTAAATGTGCCTATAGGCATCACTGGCACCAAAGAATATCTTGTTTGAACAGTTAAAAAAGGTTAAGCAGCTCTGTTTTTATAATTTAGTGTTTGTTAAAATAAACTCCCTTGTATTCATATTCCTATTGAATACAAGTCCTTTTGTTTCTTTTTTTTTTTTTTTTTTTGCAGTTTTTGGCCAGGGCTGGGTTTGAACCCACCACCTCTAGTATATGGGGCCAGCGCCCTACTCCTTTGAGCCACAAGTGCCACCCCTTTTGTTTCATTTTTAATTCCTCTATCTTAAAAGTGATGAGGATTTTGTTGAAACCGGCTTTATAGAATAGCTTTCAGTCATATTCAAATCAAACCCATTCCCAATTCATACAAAGTCAGGATTTGAGAGATCTTAAAGAGTCCCTAATTCCACATTTTTTATAGAAGGAAAGACAAGGCTTAGGAATCTCCAATATCACACAGCAAACAAGCAATAGATGGAAGATCCAAGCCCAGGGCTCCCCACTGCAAGGAAAATCTCTTCCCACTGAAGAGTTGAATACTTCTCACAAGAAATACAAACTAAAAGTAGAAATGTTAACTCCTCAGTTATCTCAGGCACCTGGGCTATTTTTTTAAGGACTCTTGCTATATGACCAAGTTTGGCAGGTCTTTGACCCTGGGAGGGAGTGTCTAACCCCTGGAATGTCCTGAGAGATAGGTATGTATCCTTAGTCATCATCAGGCCCCTCAAACTGCCCCTGATTTCATGCTGTCCAGTGACTCCTGGTAGCCTCTACAGAGCTTTAGGATGGAGGCTGGACCTGCTGAAAAGATCAACCATCTGATTATACGATTGGGGCTTAAAGTCATGTATACCAACTCGGCCTCCTGATCTCCAGGGAGGGAAGGCCAACTGGCAATTGAATTTAATCACAAGGCCTATAATTCAATTAACCATACATATGTAATGACGCCCATATAAAAACTCTGGACACCCAAGGCTCAGATGAGCTTCCCTGGTCAGTGAAACACATCAGTGTACAGGAGGGTAGCAAATCCTGAGAACACAGAGCTTTGTATTGGGGATCCCCCAGATATTGCCCTATGGGTGTTTTCTTTGAGCTGGTCCTAATTTATAATCTTTAAATTAATAATGAAACAGTAATTACAAGTCTAGCACTTTCCTCAGTTCTGAGTCATCCTAGCAAATGATTAAACCTGAGGGAGAGGGGGAACCCCAAATTTGTAGCCAGTAGTTCAAGCGCAGGGGCTAGGAAACCCTGCAACTTGCAGCTGGAGGCAGAAATGAGAGAAGTCTTGTGGAGAACTGTGCCCTCAACCTGTGCAATGTGACTTAATTACAGGTAATGTCAGAACTACCTATTAGCACAGTGCTGAGGATCAAAAAACAGGATCTCAAAATGAAAGCCGCCTCAGAAGCAAAAGTTTTTCTCTGACCTTCTCCTGCCCTCCTATCTCTCAGTCCCATTATCCCCTGAGACTAGTTACAGAAACTAAAGTCCCTCTTCCCCAAGGCAGGTCATAGAAACCAGAACCTCTTTTCCCCAAAACCAGCCATGAAACCTAGATTTATTTCGCTTAAGAACTGGATATATAGGTGGCTCACACCTGTAATCCTAGCACTCTGGGAAGCCGAGGTGGGTGGATAACCTGAGCTCAGGAGTTCGAGATCAGCCTGAGCAAGAGTGAGACCCTGTCTCTAAAAAGTAGCTAGGCATTATGGCGGGTGCCTATAGTCCCAGTTACTTGGGAAGTTGAGGCAAGAGAATCTCTTAAGCCCAGGAATTGGAAGTTGTTATGAGTTGTGATGCCACAGCACTCTATCCAGGGCAACAAAGTGAGACTCTGTCTCAAAAAAAAAAAAAAAAAAAAAAAAAGAACTGGACAAAAAGAAATTATCTGACCTACCTAATGTGAATGTAGGTCATAAGACCCCCATTCCATAGGGGGCCCTGCCCCACAACCAGAAG
>CAUYRH010141845.1:0-77160 GCA_963574655.1 Perodicticus potto | reverse complement strand
CGGCCCCCTGCGGAGTGTCCACCCAGCTGGGCCCTGACCCTCTCTGCGGCCTCATGTGGAGTGTCCGTCCAGCTGGGCCCTGACCCTCTCTGCGGCCCCAAGCTGTCCTGCTCCCCTCCCGACGCCTCTCTCTGGTGACCTGCTCACTGTCCTCTGAGTCCCCCTCCCTCCTGGACAGCCCTTTCTCTCCTTCTCTTCAGTGCCTTGGCTGCTGCCTGCTCCTGAAAGTGTCCCTTCTGTCCCAGCCTTCTCTGCTCCCTGCGGCGAGTCCCCACGTCATCCTGCTGACTCCCGCCTCACAATCTCAGGTTTCCAGGCCACAGACCCAGCCGTGGGACTCCCACTCATCACGGTGGTGGGTCTGGAGCGTGGTTAAGGAGCGTGTCCTCTGCCTCCCCCGCCTGCTCCGACTCTCCCCTCCCACACCACCGCCTCACGCCGGGCCCTTGATGACTGTTCTCCCTGTCTCTGTAACCCGCCTGCCACCCTCCCTGCCCCCAACCACACCATCTATCCATTGTTAAAGCCAAAGTCATCATGGTCAAGTAGGCCTGGGCTCCTCCTTCCTGCTGAAAACCTTCTCCACACCTACCACCTGCCAGGGCCAGTCCAAACCTCTCGGGGGTTTCTGAGCTGACCTTTGCCCTCCTTCCCGTTTCAACTCCCACCGGTCCACTCATGCACACGGCACTCTCCTCGCCGTGGGGAGCCAGCCTGTTCTCCAGGAGGGGCCCTGGCTAGGCCTTCTTGCCCCAAGGGCTTGTTTCCTCCTTTCTTCCTCCTCCTTTGTCAGAGTTTGGGCTAACTGTCCCTTCCTTCACTGTGATTTGCTGACCCTAGTGCAGTGAACGGGGCTGCAGATGGCTCTGCCTGGTATAGTCAGGGCCGGTGGCAGGACTGCTGGGCCCGGCGCTTGCTGGGAACGCCACTGACAAATCTCCCGTGTGCTGGCTGGCTTCTGTGGTTTATCTCCCCAGTAATGTTCACGGAGAATTTATTTACATCAGAAGGAGACAAACTCTGCCTCGGATGTCAGACGTCACAGCCTCCTGCCAGAGAGAGAGTCAGGATGGAAATGCCGTGCAACTTGATAACACAAATAAACAGCACCGCTGCCCTGGATTTGAAGCCAAGCAAGGCCCGCCTTGCCTCCCTTCCCTCTCTTCCTGGGGCCTGAGAGACAAGGACCTCAGCTCCTCTGCTCAACATTCAAGGCCCTTCTCAATGTAGCCCTTGCCCTCCTGCCCAGCCCAGCTCTATCATCTCTGCTTATCTCTTCAAGTTCAGAGGTCCTACCTCCTAAGTCCCTAAGCATGCCATACTGCCAAACTTCAATGACTCTTGCTATTTCTCTGCCAAAGACAACTTCTCCTTTGAGGCTCAGCAGGCAGACAGCCCTCAGTTGGTGGATTGTGCAGCTCAGTGCCCAGAGTGCAGCCAGACCCTGACTACCTCTTGCTGTTCCAACCTGGTCCAAGCCTGACCCTGACTACCTCTTGCTGTTCCAACCTGGTCCAAGCCACCGTTGCCTCTCACCCGGATTATCGGGGAAGCTTCTGCCCTTACCCTCTTTGATTCATTGTCTACACGGCAGTCAGAGGGATCCTGTTAATACCACAAATGAGATCTTGTCATCCTCTGCCTAGCACCCTCCACCAGCCTCCTATCTCATTTGGAGTAAAGGTCCACATCCTTACACGGGCCTCTAAGGCCCTCCGTGGTCTGGCCTCCTCTGACCTTACTCCCTGCCACTCTCCCACTGTTCCAGCCCCTGAGTCTCTTGGTGCTCTTCAACAGTGCCAGCCTCTGCACCCCATGGCCTTAGTGTCTACTGTTCCATCTGCCCAGAATGTGCTTCACTCTCCCACACAACCACATGGCTCCTTCCCTCACTCTTTCAGATCTTGGCTCAAATGCTAACTGCTCAGTGAGGCTTTCCCTGACCACTCTTTCGGAAATGTCCAGCCCTTGCTCCCAACCCAGGGTATGCTGCGTGTCCCTCCACACTTATCACCACCTCATAACCACAGGGTTTACTTGTTTATTTGGAAATTGTCTTTATCCCTCTGACCAGAATGTAAGCTCTGTGAGAATAGGGATTCTTCTTTGTTATATTCACAGCTGAATCCCTGGCACCTAGAACAGTGGCTGACACATAGTAAGTGTTCAAGAAGGCGTTGATGAATGAATGTCTCAACAAAAATGTTTCCTCTGTGAAGCCTTCCCTACATCCCCTGTGCTGTCATTGTCCTTTGAGCACCTCCACTGTCACAATTCCAAATGGCCTCTGCTGATTTGCCTCCTGAGAAGCACTTAAGGGCAGGGATGGAATCAAACCTTTCGTATCGTAGTGCTGTCCCCAGCCCAGCGTTTGGCACCCAGAAGATGCTCAGTTGATGGATGTGGAAGGAGAGCATTCATGGGTACCTACCGTGGGTGAGGACCTTTCATTTCTCTGCTCATATCTGCCTGACAAGTCAGCTCATGGCTTTCTTGACTCTAGAATGATCTTAGTAAGAATTGTTCAGAGCCACTAGCCAAACTCACTTTTATCTTTAGCCCGCATGGCTCCTATGTATCGTTAATTCCTTCTCACTACTGGACACCCCACAGACATGCCCAGTGGTCTGTGTCCAAACCTGAGCTGGTTGCCTCCACACCACAAGGTGTGCCTGGGTTCCCTACCCCCGGGAAATAGCACCTCATCTGTGTGTATGCTTCTGCCCCAAACTGGATTTCATACCTCCCAGTGGCTGAGCCCTGTAGATTCTACTGTTTAAATATCCCTTGAATAAGTCCCCTTTCCACCCACCCCACAGCCTCAGCTCGAGCTCACCCAGCCTCTCCTGGGCTTTGGTGACCACATCCGCCAAGGGCACCCTGTGTGCTTCCTGACTCAGACCTCTGCTCTGCCACAGCCAGTTCTTTCTAACATGCAAATTGAATCCCATTTCTTTACTACCTGTGATCCGTAAGATGAAGTGGGAGGAAAAGGAGAACGTAGCACTCATAGGGCATCTGCCATATGACAGCCCCTGCTAATGCTGGGGACTGCCCCTTTAATTTTCCTGTTCAGTTACCACAACAAGCTAGTGTACAGAGAAGCAAACTGAGGCTTAGAGAAAGAGATTGCCCAAGGTCACACATGTGCCTGGGGGACTGTGAAGGCTAAATTCAAATCTAAACCTTTCTGACCTGGCTACTTCCAATCTTTTTGATCCAGTGTTATCTCTCACGTGGCTCCTATTCACATTTTTATCACCATCATACATTATCCCTTTCTGCTCCCCCTTACACATTTTATATCTGTTTTTCCTCTTCTTTTAAATGTCCTTTCCTTCTCTATCTAGTGAACTCCTATTCATCCTTCAAAACCCACCTCCTCTGTTCAGCTTCCCTGAATTGACGTATCCAAGCAAAGTTATTGGCTCCCTATGTCCTCAAAGTGTGAATGGTACTCTTGGGAAATAGAAGAGTGTCTTGGTTAACAGAGTAGACCCTTCAGGGATTTGAATTTCATCTCTTTCAACTATGAATTTTGTCATCACCTTTAGGAAGTGACTGAATCTCTTTGTGCCTCAGTTTCCTCACCTGTAAAATGAGAAAAAGCACTTCATAGGGTCACAGTTAAAATTAAATGAAATGTGCATAATACTTACAATAGCGTCTTGGCATATTACAAATGCTCAACACATTTTTGGTTAATGTAAAAAAAATAATATAAATAAACACTCAATAAATACTAGCTTTCATTATTGTTACCGTGCTGGATCTCATATCCAGCACTGGATATGAACACTGATAATGAGTTTTCCCTGCTATATTTAGTTCACATCTGTAACATAGCATATGCTACACGTTGCCGCCGGAGGGAGCAGAGAGGAGATAGCAGTTACTAAAATAGTTACTAAAGCTCCAGGGAATTGGGCAGTACCAAGAGGTGGGAATGAGAGAACTGCCTTGGACAAGGGCACAGCACCGGCACTCATCTGGCCAGCGGACAGGGCAGGAGGAAAGATTGCAGAGTCTGGCCAGGCTGTAACAGGCACAGAATGCCCTTTGAGTTTTGTCCTGGAGAGCTCTGTTAAGTTTTGTTTTGTTTCATCACATCCGAAGTAGACCAAGTCTGGTGGGAAGAAACATCCTAGTCACTCCGCTAGTGACCATGGAAACCCGTGTGACAGCTGATTTCTTCCTGCCGTGGTAGTTGAGAGCGTACACTCTAGGAACAGCCCTGCTGCTCAGTAGCTGCGTGACCTGGGCCGGGTCACTTAAGCTCCTTGTGCTTTGGTTTCCTTGCTCTGTTACATGAGAACACTAACATTATATCTAAAATTCTCAGAACAAGGCCTGGCACGTGGTAAGGGCTATAGAAGCATTTGGCATCATTCAAATGACACCCTGGCCAGTTCAGAATAGGATCTTGTCTGACCCGTTTGTGCGTGTCCTTCTCTGCCTTTTATAGGTGAAGCCCACGGTCATTTCTAGGGCCTGGAAACCAGACCGCTCATGTGAATCTCCTTTTCTGTGCCCACAGCGGATGATGCCTGTGGCGGGACCCTGCGGGGCCAGAGTGGCATCATCTCCAGCCCCCACTTCCCCTCGGAGTACCATAACAATGCCGACTGCACGTGGACCATCCTGGCTGAGCTGGGAGACACCATCGCCCTGGTCTTTATTGACTTCCAGCTGGAGGACGGTTATGACTTTCTGGAAGTCACAGGGACAGAAGGCTCCTCCCTCTGGTAAGCACACCCTCCCTGCCCCCTTCCTTTCTCCCCTGTTCTCTGCACCAGTGAATTACGCAGATGCGCATAGACACATAGCCGCCTAGTACCTGGACCTACAGCCAGAGGCTCTTTGCTACTTCCTTACACCTACTGCTGGAGTCTTTTCATCTCATCATCATGAGAAATCACTGCTTATTTTTAGAGCTGGGGTAAAATTTTACAGTGATTTTGATATCTGATTTGAAGGTGTTCTTGCTGAGGAATTTCATGATGGGCCTTGAGGTTGAATAACTTGCATTAAGGCGAAAAATGTTCTGGTCTTAAGATGTGGACAGGGTCCAGGAAAATGGTTTGAAATATTGCTCTATTTCTGGAAGACATATGCATTGTATCCAGCAAGGGGACTGGAAGCGTTAGTGGCAATTGCTTTTCCCACTCCCGGGGTCCTGAGCCAGAGGAAAGGCGTGATTTCTCAGTGTCTCAAGGGAAAGACCAACCCTCCCCCTCTTGTTCTGGCTTTGCTAAAATGTGTGGGCTCTTCTCTGCTGTGCTCTACGAAGGTTCTTAGGTGTCTGTGGGTTAGGGAGGAGGTGGATGGTTGAAGACTTACCAGCCTTTGTTCCTTGTTGTCTCCCAGACTTGGACTCACGGGATATGCTGAAGCTGGGGTAGGTTTAAGGAAGTACCCAGCTTTCTGATTGGATGGCAAACTTCATAAGTGGTATTGTGGCATTTGGGAAATTCTCTTGTATTCTCATTGTGGCTGTGTTATCAGGATGAGGGCATCAAGAGACCTTTGGCCAGTATGTTAGGGGGCAATAGAAGGATATGTTCAAACACATGTCAGGCAAGGATGGGGCATGGGCACAGCCCTCGCTGTTGCACAGTGCCAAGGGAAGGCAGGGCTCGGTGTGCAGGGATGGAGAATGGGGGAGGTATCCCCGAGGATTCTGAGTATAGAAGAAAGTGGTGGCTGCAAAAGTCAGAGAAGGACAATGACTTGGCAGTGGAGGGGAGGAAGGGAAGGAGGAAGATGGGAGGGAAAGCAGGAAAATGGGAGGAAGAGGCACACCTATGCCCAGGTTCATGGTCATGTCTTGAGTAAGACACGGTCCTCTGAGGAGCTCATTGTCTTTTAGGTGAGCAAATCAGATAAATTCATGGTAGGAGCCAAGTGTGACTATTTAAGTGGGATGGGAATGGACTGTTCCTAAATATAAACTCAGATTTGGGAGCCAGTATAACCAGAAAACTCAAGTTTCCTGGTATAGTGAGAGGCAAGCTGACCTGAGAGTCAGGCGATGGTGGTGTCTTTGGGCCGGTCAATTCCCACCCTTGTTGGAGGGTTGGGAAAAGCAGTGTGAGCAAAGGCTTAACCCATGCTGGGGATGTTAACATTCTGTAAACTAGTCCAGAGTTGGGTTGAAAGTTTAGATGAGCCTTCCCTCAACTGGAATCTTGATGACCTGCCCAGCCCAAAGACCCTCAGGCTCCCTGCCTCTTTTTGTAACATACCTGTTTTGTTGATCTTTCCGGTAATGCTTGTGCTCCTTATAGGAAACATAGTAAATACACAAGGGAGTAGAGAAATAAATAACGGATTATTGCAAGTTTGATGTACTCCCCTTTGACCTTTTTTGCTTGACCTAGATCAAACTGGGTGGCTATTTATATATATTTTAATATTACCAAGTTAGAATCTTAACATGTCTGTAGTCACATATTTTTAGCCTAACATTGTGTCTTGAAAATTTTTCTTATAGCATTACAGATGCTTCCAAACTATAAAATGTTTGATAATTAAATGATTTGTTGAGCATTTGCTACCAATATGCTACCAGGCTAGTTCTAAGCTCTTCAGAACTATAATTTCATTTCATCTTCATAAAAACTCTATAAACTAGGTAGCATAATTATCCTCCTTTTACAGATGAGGAAAATGAGGTCCAGAGGTTGTGCTATTTATTGAGGTCACACAGTTAGTAAGGCACAGAGCTGGGATTCAACCCCAGTTTAACCTGATTCCAAAGCCCGTCTTCTAAGCCATGACATTGTACTATGACATGCTGCGTCTGTGATGGTTTTTCCTGGCTTTGAAGCATTCCCTGGTAAGACTGTGGTACAGTTTACTCACCAAATAGATCTCTTATCAAGTTCTTCTCAAGTTTTCGCTCCTATGAACAGGTGCCAAGAGGAATATCCCTGCTAGCTCCCTTTCTTCCAAGGCCTCTTCGACTCCCTTGTTTATCTGTGGGCCAAATGGTCTCCTACTGCGTCTGCCCCCCGGGTGTGAGCCTACACACTGTCCAAACTTCTGGAGTGAAATGAAACTGAAGGACTGTCCCTTTTCCTATTAAGTCACTCAGTGGGGAAGGAATTAAACGGAGGAAAATGTTAGGGGAGTCATTCAAAGCTCTTTGCAGTAAGATTAAATTCTAATTATTTACAGGGTTGGTGTCACCATTCCGAGGCAGAATGTATTTGTTGTTCTAATTTATACTTGCTTAGCAATTACGAGTAGACAAACTTGGAGGCTCTGGACGTATGTGTGGGAAGAATCAGCTCCCTCCCTTGCCCCTTTCCTTTATGTATCTCCGGATTCCTGTAAAAATTTGATGCTGCTAGTTTATGAGTATCCCGCTTTAGTTAGCATATATTAAGATTGCAGGCTGTTCTCTCGAGTTCTGTGCCAAGGCATAGAAAGACAGCCGATCCTGTTAGAAAAGATGGATTTGAACAACTGGGCATCCCTTTACCTGTTGAAAAGACAGGACCTACTTTGAGAGGAAAAAAAAAAGAAAGAAAGAAAAAGAAAACATCTGTCTCCCTTACCAAATAGCAAGTTCCCATTGACTGAGAAGGGTGGCATACAACGCCTCTGACTCAGTTCCCACACTCTTCTCCACCCCCAAATAAGATGACAAGAAGAGATTTTTAATTAGAGGGCTCCGATTGTTTGGATTGCGCGGACCAGTAAAATTCCCAAACGATCAGAGAAACGTAGCATTGGTAATTTTTACGGTAGAAGAAAACCTGCCAACTCTTCAGGATGTTATTTCATAACACAAAGGACAATTGAAAGCCAAAATGTGGCAGGAAATAATCCGTTGGTAACCTTGTGCTGACATCATGAAAGCTGGGGGTGGGAGTGCATGTCAGCAGGGCTGTGTGTCCTTCACTGGAGTTCACTAATATGCCGCGTGGGCACCAATCAGAGGACCGACTCTTCCTGTTCTGCTGGCCCATGACCAGCCTTTGGGAATCCAACAATACATGTTTTGAACAAGAAAAGGCTGTTACTATGGTGAACAATGAACCCTGTAGCTCTGAAATATTGAGATTCCCTAGTATTTTAGACTCAGTCCCCTTAAAGTTAATTGCTTCATGTGTGTATGTGACTGTATGTGTATGTGAGATTGTGTGTGTGTGACTGACCATGAACCAAAGCTGGCCTTGGACTGGCAGAGGTTTATGGTCTGGACAGTAGATTTGGTCCTGCTCCCCCACTGCAAACACACACACACATGCAAACACACCACACACCCACGCTGGCAAGTCACCTCTGACACCCAGCCCTGTAAGTCACAGACAAATACGCATCCCCAAGTCATGGCTCCAGGTCCCCTTAAACTCACACAGCGCCTCTACCCCCACTTATATATCACTGAGCTGAACTGAACGCAGGGGCCAGATTTTTCTCTCACTGACCCTTCTGGGGGTGAGAGAAAAATCCTGGGTGAGAGAACCTTTCCTGGTTCTGCTCTGACCCAGTCAGTTGGCTCTGGCCCTCATGGAGCCCTAGCCCTGCCCATCACATTATAGGAAAATGTCTCATCACTGCCCAAGTGCCCCCGGAGGCCTCTGGAGTTTTTCAGAGGGCTGGGATGGGGGATGCAGAAGACCCCTATACTGCCTGGCGAGCTGACTCCCTGGAGGGCATTGGGATCCTGCTCTCATAAGTAGCAGTGAGTACCACCCACCATGGAGCTGGCCTCCCATTGGTGGAGAAAACCAGTGACATGAAGGCCACTGAGAATCGCTCTCCTCCCCCCTCTGCATCATGCTCAATACCACTGAGCCTTGGCCGGGCGCAGTCCTTCACGCCTATAATCTTAGTACTCCGGGAGACCGAGGCAGGTGGATTGCCTGCGCTCACAAGTTCGAGATCAGCCTGAGCAAGAGCAAGAATGCCATCTCAAAAAATAGCCGGGCGTCGTGGTAGGTGCCTGTAGTCCCGGCTACTTGGGAAGCTGAGGCAAAAGGATCAATTGATCCCAAGAGTTTGAGGTTGCTGTGAGTTATGATGCCGTGCACTCAACTGGGTGCCAAAGTGAGACTCTGTCTCAAAAAAAAAAAAAAAGAAAGAAAGAAAAAGAAACATACCCCTGAGTCTCCCCAAAATCCTCCCTGGGCTACACTAAAGGAAGAAAAGCCACATGTTCCCTCCAAGAATATTGGAGAGAGGCTTTTGCAGTTTCCTGGGATTAGACAGTGAGCCTGCATCTTGGCATCTAACTGGGGAGTGAGCAGTCTTGGGAGTCAGACAGACTTGGACTCAAAACTCAGATCTTCCTTTTTAGCAGTTGCTTCATTTTAGGATATTTACTAACCTCTCTCTGGGTCTAAGTTTCCACATCTGAAAAATGGGCTCATCATACCAACCTGCAAAGCATGTTGGGAGGGCTAAACATGTAAAGTGCTGCCTGGCTCACCACCACAGACACGGTCCTTCTGGGAGGGAGACCTGACGCAGTAGGAGCTCCCTCTTTGAGGGGAAAGTGGCAAGATGAGGCATCTTCAATAACTCAGGGATTCACTGACCCCTTCCTGGTCCCACTGAAGCCATCATCCCAGCCTTCCAGCCCAGTGGCATCTCACCAGGCAGAAAGGCACAGCCCCAACTGCTCCAGCTTCCAGGGGAATTGCTTGGAAATCCAGGTGAGGTTGGCTTGTGGAGAGTCCCTGGACCAGATTGGAGGATGCCCTTTCAAAGGCCAGAAAGAGGGACAGTGGTTTCTTTGAAACTGCCTTCCCAGAGCTGCACTTTGTGAGCACAGTGTGACAGCATCACGTGACGCTCTGCCTGGACTCAGCCCCAGACTGACCAATTAGCTGCTTTGCCAGAAAAGCAGAAGAGGATTCGACTCACTCAGCTACCACCGGCTGCTCTGTCAGGGGCTCTGCAGTGAGTGACCACAGCCCCTGATCTGAAGGGCCCTCGAAGTAGGGACGGAAAGCACAGAGCAGCATCCGAGGAAGCAATGTCACCACACAGAGAGGGGAGGGGTGCTGGGCCTGGGCGTCCCTCTGCTCTGCCCATGTGTCTGGGGCTCCTGCTGGGCCCTCCGCTGTCCTCTCCCCCCACCCTTGTGGCAATGTCTTCCTGCAACAGGGAAGCCCGGATCTGACCTGCACTCAGAATTAGAGTCCCCCTTATCCCCAGGGCCAGTGGCAGTGCCAGCATTTTGAGCATGTGGAGTGTATAGTGGAGGGGGGACCCCACAGCTCCTTCCCACATGTGACGTTTCAGTGTGGACCTTGGACTGTCCCTCCTGTTTCTTTTGTTGGACTCTGCGGGCCAGTCTCCGGGGGTAAGTCTCAGCCCCTCTTCCCTGCACTACATTTGGGTTTCCTCTTTTCATTTGTTTCTTTCAGATCCTTGGGGCTCTGCCTGCCCGTTCTCTATATCCCCTGCACTCCCAGGCCAGTCCCCACAGACGCATAAATGACACATACTTGCTTCCACCAAACATCGAAAACAAAAGCGAGCACGCTCCAGGGTTCAGAGGACACTGCCCAGGGCAAGAGAACAAGGCCTCGAGGCAGAGGCCACACTTGACATGGGCCCAGAAGGGCGGGTGCCTTCTGATGTAGGAGACGGCGTGGGGGGAGGGCATTCTTCTCTGGCTTCTGCCAAGTGCAGGGGCCCTCAGATCCCCGGGACACAGACCCCAGAGGAAGTGGTCCCAGGAATTCTCTAAGGAGGATGTTCCCCACAGTGGGTGAGCCTAGTCTGTCCCCTGGGAGGGAATAGCAGAGCACAGCCTGTTTGTATCCCAGGTCTCAGCCCTGCCTGGATTGACTTTGGCTATTTGGGGAGAGAGGATTTCCCTGAAAAGCAGGCTCCCTCCTCCACCCTCTGGATCCAGCAGCTGACCCTTTTGAGTTTCGCCATTAAACTTCCTCAACTCATACTTCCTTTTTTACCTCATAAGAGCCATGGGGGTGGGGGGTTTCTTCACCTCTTTCCCCCTTTATTTGTTTTGTTCTTATAGGTGGGGATACAAAAGCTTCTGTCTAGTCTGCAGACATTCAGTTTGAAATTTTCCCTAGCAATATTCTTTCTCCTCTTGAAAGACCTTGTTTTAATTATTAGGGATTTTACATCAGGAATTTGGGCCAACTAGAACCATTTGATCTCAGCAAATTTTAACTGGACATTTCATTCAGGAATGGTGAGATTCAGATGCAGTTAGAATGAGAACAGCATGCCAATGGGGATTGGTTAATAATAACTATTCATTTATTTATTTATTCACATGTACTTTATCAAACCATTGGTTTAGATTATTAACATTCTTTATTACTTTCCCCCTATTTATTTTCTGGAATCATTTATTGAGACCCTTCTATGAAGTAGCCTCTCCCAGGCGCTAGAGAGACAAAGACACAGTCTGCGTCCCTGACAAGGTATTTGTTCACCCTACAAATGTTTATGTAACAGCCGGGCACCATGCTGGACCCTGAGGCTCACGGTCAGGGCGAAGAGGCAGAATATCATTGAATGTTTTACAAACCGTGTATGAAGTACTTTGCTATGAGGTATAAAGAAGTTCCCCCAGGGACTGAAAAGAAAAATGTAATAGCTGGGACTCTTTTGGTTTAAGAAATAGAAACCCACCTCCAGTTGACTCAAGCTGAACAGGGTACATGCTGGCTTCCATGACCGAAAAGTCCAGGATGGGCTTCAGGAAGTGCTGGATCAAGGTGTGCCAATGGTGTTTCTCCCACTCCCTGGCTTGGAACCACTCCTACTGTCAGCTTTTTTCTCGGGCATACTTTCCCTAGGAGGTGGCAAAGGTAAGCACCATCAGCTCTCCTTAGCCCACGTGTTTTAGCAATCTCAGCAGAAGGGGAGCATCTCTTCCCTGGCAGTTCCTGCACAAATCCTCACATGAACCTTGCTTGGACCAGACTGGGTCATGTGTCCACCCCTTCATGTAGCCAGGGGTGCTGTCACTGACCAGACCCAAGTCACGTGACTATCTGCCCATCTTAAAACAAAAATGGAAACTGTCCTCTGCACACATTGTCAGTCTTCCTGTCAGATGGGCGTGGTGCTGGAAGGACTCACATGAGTCCCACAGAGGACGGTTTTTGAGTTGAACTGAGGGGTAAGATTTTGCCCCTGGTGCAGGCATGTGGGGCATTGCATGTTAGGTGCAGGGAGCAAGGGATGAGATGCCCATGGTGCAGGAAGAGCCTGGGCCAGGAGGAAACCCGCCCCTATCCAGAAGCCAGAGAGGGTGCCACTGGCTGGGGGAAGCTCTTGACTGGCTTTAAGATGATCACTGTGAACTTTAAGTGGGTCAAACTGGAAGGCCCAGAAACCAGCTATAAAGCTTTTGACCACTCAGGCAAGAGATGACCCTTGAACTATAGCAGTTGTAAAGGGGTGGAGGGGGTAATGAAACTTGGGTGAAATTCCCAAGTTTCTGGCTGGATGACTGGGGAGGGGGCATTTACTGAGCAGGGGAACACTCAGGGAAGGAGTGGGGTTGGGTGGGGAGGGGGCTGTCAGTGCCCTTTGGTCTCTCCAGCACCAAATCGGCACCAGATGATTGAGAAATCAAGGCCTCAGCAAGAAAGGAAATGGGGCCGGATACAGGGATGCAGCTGCCCTCAGTCACTCACTCACAGTCTTTGGGATTAGCCTGGTGAGCATGGGCAGATGAAATCATAGCTCCACCTGAAAGTTTGTTCAAGTCAGTAGCCCGGCAGGACGCTCAAAAGTCATCTTCGTGACGAGCTCCTCCAGCATCCTTTTCTTTGGTAATATCTCCTTTGGCGTCATCACTGTTGCCTTACCATCTCCATCTTCATTACCATTATCTGTCCATTTACTGATCAAACAAGCTAACCACTTATGCCCTTCTCTTGTTTGGCTTTGGCCTTGGCACTGGGACTACAGTGGGAGAGAAGACAAATAAGGCCCCTGCCTTGGGAGACTTATGTCTGGGAGAGATGGACGCTAATAATATTTACAAAATAAATGAAAAGTGCAGCTGTGATGTGTGCCATACAGTAAGCGAATGGGACAGGAAATAATAAGTGGGGACCCTACTATGAGATAAAAGGGCCAGGGAAGACCTCTCTAAGGGAAGGGGGGAGCGGGAGGATTTAAGCTGAGACCTGATTGGTGCGGAGAGGAGTCCAGGGGAAGAGCTCAGGGAGCAGCATTCAGAGCAGAGGAAACTGAGTTTATAAAGACCCATCATCACAATGTCCTGTGCACCTGTGAACTTCATACATGGAAGTAGCATAGACCTAGTAGCCTTCTTCTGTAGTTTTATCCTCTGAATGTCAAGAGCAAGGCAGGGCCAAGGTCTCCAGTTGTCAGAGATGCTCAGAAAGCAGCTCAGAGGCACATGGCTGAGGATGCTGACCCCTCCTTGCTTGAGCTAGTAAGTGGATGGGCCTGTTCCTGCTGAGACTCAAAACCCCCCACTTTCCTGAGGGTTTGCAACTTCCTCGCTTCTCTCTCCTTCCCTGCCACATCACAGCGCTCTAAGCCACACTGAGAAAACTGTTCTTTTTTGATGGAACCCATGAAATTGCATCTGTTATATCCATCAGGAGCCAGGCCATAAATAACCAGCCCTTTAAAATCTCATCTCCCGTATCTCTCGGAGTTGGAAATAGCATTACAAGTTCCGCAGCCTAGCAGTTGGAAGGGATTAGTGGCCTAGCGTGCTGCTGGCATGAACACGTCCAGAGGGGTGAGGGCCGGGCCTCCAGCACTCTCCACGGACTATCAACGTGACTTCCTTGCTTCCATGGGCAAGAACTTGCTCTCAGCTGGGGAAGAACAGCCGCAGCTGGGAGGAGCAGGAAGTAAGCCGGTGTTGTCTCAGTGGGCAGAGCGGCTCGGAAAGCTTGTGACTTGGCAAAGTCTATGCGTGGGAAGCTGCAGTTGGGCAGCTGGTCTGCTCCCCCGTGCCTCTGACTGTACGCAACAGGTTTGTACTAAGTGCCTCATCTGCGAGGAGGCCTCTGCCAGAACTGCAAAGGGCACTGGACAACAGGACGCTGTCCTCCACCTCTCCCGAGCAGCTACTGAGACAGATGGAAGGAGCTCTGGCCCTTCCAGAAGCCCCTCATTCTGGCAAGATCTGTCTTCTACAATGACGTCCATTCATTCAGCACATCCATAGGGCCCCTCCTGGTCTCTATTTTCATGTTTGGCCACAAATGTTTGTTCTGCTTACCCACTCTGGGCTTATCATGCCCAGCGTTTCATACTGGTTTGCTGCTGTCTTTCTGCTGCAGCCTCTCCCCAGGACTTAAGTCCTTGGTTCTGTCCCTAAGCCCGTATTTTTCTTACTCTCCTTTTCTTCTGTTCCAGGGGCTGGTATGTGACACCCACACACTCACCAGGGATGCAAGATTCACACAGAGGGCTAGCAATGACAATCTGAAGAAGGAGCAAAATCATTACTGTTGACCTTCATAGTTTGGGTCATTTGAGAAGAGAGAGGGCAAGGATGGTTTGAACAAACCAGGGAGGCTTCGCAGAGGAACGGACCTCTAGCATCCCTGGGAATGATCTAAACTGGCTGCCTCTGGGTCTTCTCTTCCCATTCCTTCCTTACCTGCTGCACCCTCACTCTTCTCCCCTGCAGCCTTCCCCCTAAAACGACTCAGGTTAAGATCATCGTCAGGGAACTGCCCCACCCCAAAGGCCAGCACTTGCAGTCACCCACTCCGGAAGGTATTTTTCCTGTCTTGTCTTGCTGGACACTCTAGATGACTTTACACTGTTGGTTACTTTCTCCTTCCAGAACTCTACTTTCTCTGTGCCTTCCTGTATGCTTCATGCTGATTCTTCTTGGACCTCTCTGGCCATTCCTTCTGTGTCTCCTTTGATGTCCCCAGGGCTCTGTTCTTGCCTTAGTTCTCTGCGCACTGCACACACTCTCCCTGAGGAACTCACCTGTGCTCATGGTTTCAGTCACCACCTATTTGACTCCCAAACCCGGCTCCCTAGGCCAGCCTCCCCACTGTCCATTCCCTGGTTTACATCCCTACCTTGATGCACTGCTAATAATCCCAACTCAACTTGTCTCAACTTTGCTCATAATTGACCCCTAAAATAGTCAGCTTCCTTTCTTAGTTTATGATACCACCGTCTACCTCGTTATGCAAAAATCAGGGAATCATCCCCGTTTAATTCCTGTCTCTCTCACCAGTCACATTCAATTAATTGTTGAGTTGTCCCAGCATATCTCCTATAGCATGTCTTTCTATCCTTGCTACCACCTCCTGAATTCAGCTCATCATATTTTCTTCTTTGTGGGATGTAATAGCCTCCTTACTGATCTCGCAGCATCTTGGTACTCTCCAATTCACCCTCCTCACTGCTACCAGAATGGCTTAATTAAAATGCAGATCTGACATGCTAAGCCCCAGGCAAAAGCTTTCAATCATCTTCTGTTGTCTACAGAATAGAACTCAGTCCCTTGATGAGGTACCAGAGGCCCATGTAGATCTAACCCTTGCCTACCACCCCAGCCTCATTTCTTGCCACTTCCTTCTTTGAATTTCATTAACCCTAACATTCAGTGATATAGCAGCACCAAGGTTTATTTTTTGCTCATCTTACATTTTTGTCATGGCACAGAGGGAGTGGCTGTGATCTACATGGTCATGCACATGGGTATCCAGGCTCAAGGAGGTTCCACTGTCTCATAACCACACCAGCTAGACACTTCTCCAAGGCCATGGCAGGGAAAGTGAGTGGAGAATCCACCCAGGTTTTTCATGATCTAGCCCAGATGTGATACACATCACTTCCAACTCATATTGCCTTGGCCCGAAACAGTCACGTGGCTCAGCCTCTCCGCGAGGGAGCCAGGAAATGTGGATGAGCAGACGAAATACTTGGTAAGCCAACCTCTGTGCTACACCTCATATTTCAGCAGACAAGCTGTCCTGGCTCCCGGCAAAGGCCAGCCCCTCCCCTGTGCTTCAGATCTCACTTTCCCCAAAACCGCCCTAGTACGGTCACCTCTTTCTTGCACTCTTTAACTTTTTTCTCTCTCCTGAGCACTTCTAACAGCATAGAGGGAGGTTCTAATAGCTGCCGTTCAAATCAAAACAAAAATAACATCTATGCAGCCCTCATCACTCTCACGGCTCTGCCAACTGTTGAGACAGTTCTCTTTCCCAGTTTCTGCCCTGCCCTGCCACTACACTTGACCTTTCTAAGATTCTAAGATTGTCACTTTCTAAGTGACTTCCAGGTTGCCAGATCTAGTGTCACTTCTCCCTCTTCATCTGACTCGGCCTCTTGGCAACACATGGCACTAGTGTTCTGTACTTCTTGGGCCATTTCCTTCTCGTGGCTAACACGAAACCACCCAGCCTGACATCGTATGACCCTACCTTCTTACTCTCCTTTGCAGTTCTGTTGTCCAGCCTCTGTCCAGCCTTTATATTTGGACTGCCCAGGACCCCTCTTTCCCCATCTATCCCCTTTCCCAGAGAATTCACCTCAACCAGTCACAGTTTGGCTTTCAGTACCATTCATTGGCCCAAGACTCTCAATTTGAGTTTTTCATCCTGATGGGTCTTCTGGGTTCCATGTACTGCATACATATGTTAGCAGGAATCTCCAAATGAGTATGTTTAAAGCAGTCTTCTTTGTTTAAAAATGTGGTGAAATATACATAACATAAAATGTACTGTTTTAACCATTTTTAAGTGTACAATTTAGTGGCATTAAGTACCTTGGAGACTTAGTGATGGATAACACCATTCTCCATCTCTAGCACATTTTTCACCTTCCCAAACAGAAACTCCAAACCCCTTAAGTAATTACTCCTCCTTCCCATCCCCTCCTGGTAACCACATTCTACTTTCTGTCTCTATGAATTTGGCTATTCTGAGTACCTTATATAATTGAGATCATTCAATATTTGCTCATTTGTGTCTGGCTAATCTCACTTATAATAATTTTTTTTAGGTTCTTCCATATTGTAGCATGTTGCAAATTTTCATTCCTTTTGAAGGCTGAATAATATATTCCCTTGGTCTCACTCTGTCAACCAGGCTAGAGTGTCATGGTGCCATCATAGCTCACTGCAGCCTCAAACTCCTGGGCTCAAGTGATTCTCTTGCCTCAGTCTTTTAAGTAGCTATGATTATAGGCAGGTGCCAACATGTGTGGCTGAGTTGTTTTTTTAAAATTATTTTTTGTAAAGACAGGGGCTCTCTGTGTTGCTCAGGCTGGTCTCGAACTCCTAACCTCAAGAGATCCTCCCACCTTGACCTCTCAAAGCGCTAGGATTGCAGGCATGAACCCAACTCCCTTGTATACTTAAACAATATTTTGTTGATCCATTTGTCCACTAATGGACACTTAGATTATTTCCACCCAATTCGGACCTCCCCATTTCACGCATAATTTCCCTGCCAGCCTTCTCCACGACTTCCCACATCTATCTGCTCCCAGGAGAATGCTGCTTTTGCCTGTTCTGTGCCCCAGCACCTTTGGGCTGCTCGGTGGCCTCGTCTCCCTGCTCCTACCCCTTCTATAATCCATTGTCCAGATGGCACCTAGAGTGCTTATGTTTGTAAGTCAAGTCACGTCTCAGCCCTGTTTAAGGGCTCCAGTGGCTTCCCATCAGGTTTAGAAAAAAATCGTACAAGATTCTACCTTGTCCAGCCACCGCCTCCTTCTGACTTCCCTCCTGTTCCTCCCCCTCTCCCTGTGCCCATGCACCCTCACCTTCATCCCGACTCCTGGGATGAGCTAAGCATGTCCCCTCCTAAGGCCTCTGCACCAGTCTTTCCTCAGGGCTTGAGACCCTCCTCCTTCAAAGTCTTCAAATCCTCTTCCTTCCAAGGTTTTTTCTTTTTCCAAAAGAGACTGGCTTTTTGGAAATTGTAGGGTCCAATTTAAATTTCCCCTCCTTTGAAAAGCCTTCCCTGTCCATGCAGCCTAAGATGACCCCTGGCTCTCTATCAGGGCATCTTGTTTTAGGTGAGCTGCTTGTCAATGTCTGATACTGATACTGTCTTGCTTACTTAAGTATTTGTCTTTCTTCTGTGCCCTTCCCCTCCCCCACCATTGCCTGCAGAACTTCAAAAAGCCCCACCTGGAGGGCTTGGCACTTAGTAGGTATCCAGGGTTTGTTTATTTAGAGGAGAGATCTTCTTCTGCCTCACCAGTAACAATGTCCTGTGGCTAATTGCAAAGGTTAACGTGGAGCCTCTCCATCAAGTATTTTAAGTAATAACCTTCCTGGGGGACATTTGCAAATTAGCACTGACTCTTGCTGATTACTCATCCTAAACTCAGTCTGATTAATAATTAATCAGCAAACTGCTTGGCCAGAGCAGGCTGATCAGTGCTGGAAAAGATCTTCAATTATGCAAGTCACTTGGCCAGTCTTAAAAAAAATAAAAAAAATAAAAAATAAAAAAAAAGCTCAGCAGTCGACAGAACTGGAGAGGTTTGATTGCAATATGAGTGAGGTTTCTCGGTTGTTTGTTTTTCCTTTTTGTCTTTTTTTTTTTTTCCTTTTGACTAAAATCAATTAGGCTCAAACTTGCAACCTCAGAGAGAGACTGTAGAGCACAGAAATAGAAATGTGTTAAATACCACTTTCTTTTCTGTTCCTTTCCTTCAAAAGAGTTTTGGTCTAGGAGGCAGAGGTTAAAATTAGCTTCTTTGCTAAGCAAATGCCTGTCTGGCACCTGATGTCAATTTCTGCAGCCAGGGAGGTCAGGTTCAACCTTCCCCTCACTCCTCTGAGCTGTAGCATGCTGTGCCTGGCATCAAGGGGGTGAGAGATCTGATGGGTACTGTTGGCTCACCCTGCACCCCACCCTGGGGTTGGGACAGAATCAATTTGCCAGCAACCTGTCTCACCAGGAGTCCTTACAGCACTCTGAGCTTCTGCCTCCAAACCCCAAAGAGGAGAAAATGCAATCAGTGGGTGATGAATGGACTTCCCACTGTCAAGAGTGAACTTGGTGTCTCCCGGGGACCCCCTTTAAGCCTAGTCTGCAGCTTCCAGCCTTCAAGGCCAGTTCCTGGTGTGGCTTCGTCTTTCTTCTCTTCTTTCCTCTTCTTGGCCTAGGGGAAGACTCAGAGAAAGCAGACGGGTCTGTTTCAGTTGATCTCTGGGCCAGAGAAAAGGTGGAAGGTAAAAGGTTGACTTAACAGCGCCGCTCTGACCCTGGTTAGAAGCAGCAGTGTGACAAGGTGACTCCCCAGAACCACTAAGTCAGAGTGCCCAGGGGTGGGCCCCAGGCATCGGTGCTTCTCCCAGCTCCCCGTCCGTCCATCTCAATGTGTGCAGAAGTGGAGAACCGTGAACTAATGGAGCATAGGAGGCTTTGGGGGAAAAGACTATGAAGGACATCACAGAGTGAAGTAGAAAATGGGCTTTTCGGGAGTTCATTGTTTCCCTGGAAATAAAAGGACACCTTTCTGTCTACCGATAGGCAGGGTAGGGGAGAAGAGGTGTTCAGACAGGGCAGCTCCCAGGAGCACCAAAGCTTCTGATCCATCGTAGAGCTCTGCCTTAAAAAACACCCTCTAGGGTGGCGCCTGTGGCTCAAGGAGTAGGACGCCGGCCCCATATACCGGAGGTGGCAGGTTCAAACCTGGCCCAGGCCAAAAACTGCAAAAATAAAAACAATAAAAACATCCTCTAGAACTTAGCCTGTGTTTGTCATGCACTGGCCAACTCCCTGCTTCAGAAGACTTGCCTGAAAGGTGTTTTAGAATGCAAATTCCCAAGCCCTAGGAAGGTGAAATTTCTGAGGCTAAGACTCAGATTCTGCATTTTTACACATTCTCTTGGGTGTTTTGAAGTAGACTTAGTTTGAAAGCTACACTGGGCCTAAACAGAACTCTATCCAGAACAATAACATGGAAGAGGTGGATTTTGCCCATTACGAAATAATCCATCCTCTTACCAATGGATTCATTATTGAATTTTTTGGCATGGAAACTCGCTAGTGTTGTTTGACACATGGGTTTGATTATGGTTTATGCACGAGTTTGGACAAGCACATTTATTATGCAAAAGGAAGCCCTCTGACTCCGAATGGACTTTATTAATTTATTTCATACATTTTTGCTTGCCTGCTCTGTGTCAGTTTCTGTGATAAACCCTGTGATTACCATGCTGAACTAAAAAGTCTTGTCCCTTTGAGGAACCATCGAAATCTAGACTGACTTCCTTGTCTACCTGGTGTAGGCCTCAAAGGACAGCTCCCTCCTGAAACCTGTAGACATGGTGGTATCTCTGCCCACCCCAGGCTCCCACCACATTGGCATAAGCCAAACTTGTCTAGCCTTCTCCTCCCAACTTGAACTCTTTAAGACCACGGACATGGCCCATCATCTCTGAAACCTCAGTGCTCACTGGAGTCCTGGCACAGACACATATAAAGATTTTTCTGACAATTTGTTGGATAAACACAGCCTCTGAGATCCGAGAGTGACAGCAACGTCCTCACAGGCCCATCTTGCCAGCAATGAAAGGAAAAGCATGTGGCACTTGTCTCACCCTGCCTGGTCCCAGAGCCACAGGCTACAGAACTGATATCAAGATAAATACACAGGCAAATGTCTATTGATTACCTCTGTGCTTGAATGAAGGCTATCACATATCTTGTCCCACTTAATCTTCACCGCCATCTTTGAATTAGGTATCAGTTTACCCATTTTGCAGATGAAGAAACTGAGCCTCAGAGACTTAGCTTGCTCCATACCTGCACACTCCTCTCCAGCTAGGTTTTCCCACTGCAGATCCTAGAACAACCATTCCTAGAATCATTCCTTACCCTTGGAGCAGGCTCTGATGCCATCTCTCTGTCCCCTTTGAGTTTCTGATTACCAGCTTTCCTCCTGCCTTAACATACCTTCCAGGGGTGTAATCATCTTTAAGAACTACTCCTTGTCAGGCACCCTACTAAGGGTTTTACTTGCGTCATCTCACTTAATCCTTAAAAAACTCTTGTAAAACAATGTATCATCCTGAAGACATTAAGAAACCTGCAAAAGGTCATGCAGCCAGTGAATGTCTAAGCCAGGAGTTGGACCTCCCTCCTCTGGACTCTAAACTCTGACTACCCCTCCCCCTCTCTCTTCTAGGCCTCTGGGCTCTGATTCATTTTCAGTCTTGGCTCCAAGGAAGGCAGCGCCGGAGCAACATTGACTTTCAGAGTCAACGTTGGGTTCAAACACCAATTCTGCTACCAACTAATCTTGTGACCTCAGTTAACTTTTGCACCCTCTCAGGATCTTACATAGAATTACAAGAAATAATTGGGCACAGAAGACTTTGAACAGGCCCAGATTCCAGCTTTTAAATCTTGCTTGTGTCCTTCCTCTGACCTCGCAGGGCTATGGCACCTGAAAGGGCTTTCCTCCCCCAGCCCCCCCTCTCCACTCCCAGAGACTCCCAGGGGGAGGTCTGTGTGGAGAGCTGAACACAGCTCCTTTCAGAGGGTCAAGGCCCTGTGAGTCTTGGCCTCTGCAGCTGATGAGTCAGGGAGGCAGCTTCAGTCTGGCCCCGGGTGGGGGCCACAGCGGGAGGTTGTCACGTCTCCTTGGGCCAGGCAGCTCTGAGATCCCAGGGCCATTTGGCATGATCCTGATGGGTCCACAGAGGAAGTCAAGGGTGAACAATAATGGCTTTTGCTCTTCCCTCTGAGCTTTCTGAACTTCAGTTGTCCTAGTTTTATAAGGCAGATGATGGATCTTCCCCCACTCCCTCCCCAGCCTGCTGGGGACACGTGGCTTGGTGCACAGAGATTTCTTGAATTTTCACATAAACACACAGCACCACAGATTCCTCTCCAGCAAGATCTGCCTCCTAAGATAATTTTTCTAAAACTGGGAGGATTTGGGGAAGAAAAGGCGAGTACTATCTGTGGGTGCTAACAACATGCTAGGCATTTACACTGATTATTTCCTTTGCATCTTCAAGCCACTGAAGAAATCCCTCAGTGAGGTCATACGCCAAGGTCACAGATCTAGGAACTTGCAGACTGAAGCCAGATCTTTTACCTCTCATCTTCTCGCTTTTTCTGACCATCTGCATCTTGGAGGTTGAGAAGAGGCTTTGGGTATCCCAGAAGGATGCTCCTGGGCCTGTGCCCTCAGCTTCAGCTCCCCCCGAGCCCAGGTTGCTTTTATCCCTTGGGCTCTGGCTGGTTGAAGCTGTGGGCTGGCTTTGCAGATAGCGTGCTCTTTGAGGCTTCGTCTGCCATGTGCTGCCAGCTCCCTCGCAGCTGGCTGGGGGAGCCTGGGACAGACTGCCATCAGCCTTCCCCTTTCAGGAGAGCCCTGTCACTGCTAACAAATGGCTCGTGTCATTTAGCCACGTCCGTCTCGTCCTTCTCATTGCTGGTCTGTGGCCTGAGTTGTCCAGATAACCCTTTTCATTTAGTGTTGTCTTTACGGATGCCACGAAGGTCCCTGGGCAATGACAGCCCAGCCTTTGCCCCAACCAAGAAGAGTTGCGGGCAGGTCTGCTTCTTGACTTCTGTTGGGTGCCAGTTCGGCTCTCACAGTTATTGGAATCTGTCAAGCTCCATCAAGTGACATTTTTCACATGAGGGCAAGTGTCCCCTAGGACTTGCTGTAAGCTGAGGATGACATCCTGGATGCTGACACGGCCTCCATCCATCCACCAGCACTTTCCTTAGCAATTGCCAATCTCCTCCTAAGCCTTGCCCAACCATGACCTCCTAAGCTCCCCCGAAATCCTCCAATCCCTCTGCTTGTAATTACCCTCCCCCAAACTCTTTCCCCAGCCCCACTTTCCCTGGTGCCTTAGCAAGTAATTACCTTCATAGGGAAGTTGACAAGTCTCTGGCGACTCCTAGCCCGGCTAGAAAAGATTCATTATTCTGTATCTGGAAATAGCTAGCCCCGCCAGCACAGGGGCTGAGATAACACCAGTATAAAAGTTCTCTATTCAGGGGAATTAATTAGGATTCCTTATTAAAGATCCAATTAGGCAAAAGGGCATTTTTATCTGTGATAGTCAGCTGCTCCTATTTTTCTAAAGCTATAACTCTAAGTTTTTTTTAAAAAGGAGAAAATCAAGGGGCTGTGTTTTTGTCTAAGACAATTCACTCTTTCATTGTCAGTTACGTCTTCATCAGGATGTGAAAATAGATTTTCTCATTCAATTTGCAATGCTTTATCTTTTCAGAGTGTGGTAATGACTCCACTCTCATGGGTTATTTGGGGAGTGGGCTGTTGCTGGGACAAGTGCATGAGAAATAGCAGCTTTTAACTGCCTGATTAGTCACACCTGCTGTGTGACCCTGGGCAAGTCACTTCATCTCTCTGAACCTGAATTTCCTCCTCCCTAAATCTATCTCCCAGGGTCAGGGTAAGGATCGAAGAGTAAATTGGTGCAACGTAAGAAAATGAGTAAGAACCCAGGCTCTTGACTAAGACCACCTTACACTCACACATAGAAGCCGTATGGCCTTAGACGAGCTGACTTCTGAACCTTGGTTTTCTCTTCTGCAACATGGGAGGGAATTAGCTCCTCATAGAGTCCCTGGGAAGATGGAACAAGGTGATGTACGTGTAAGCACCTTGCCCACGGAGGGCACTTCATACGTGTTTGTCAAACTTGAATCAACTTAGTTTATATTTCCCTCAAAGAAGCGCAGTGTGGGTCCCTGGAGATAGCCGTTCCCACTCCCTACCCTGGGGGCACTGAACTAATTTTGTCCCTAGCAGTTTTGGGTGATTCTAAAGGACAGCTGAGGCCGAGACGCCCTGCCCCCTCTCTGTATCACCCAGCTGTGTCCTTGGTGGCTCCCCAAGGTTGCAGCACTCAAGGGGGGAGGAGCGACCATTGGATCTCAGCGGTTGTTCTATCCTACCTTCCACCGGGGACCCCTCCACCCGGAGTCCACCCAGCCATGTGACGTGGACGTTGACAGTATAAATCCAAGAGGGCAACGTGGCGTGTTTAATCCCCAGGAAAAGAGAAGACCTGGAGAAACAACATAATCTGAGGTTTCTATACAGTTCTGTAAAAGCGTGTCATTGTCCACATGCCTCAGTCCACAGATGAGGCGACTGAGTCCCAGCATCACTCAGCAAGCAAGCAGCAGAGCCAGGATGAATCCAAGCTCTCCAAGTCTGATCCAGACTTGTGTCCACCATCTCAGATGTCTCCAGGTGCTGACCACCGAGCCAGCATTGTAGACGTCACGGGAGAGGGTCATGGCACCCCATCTTCTGCCAGCTCTGTATCCACAAAAACCCAGTGCCAGGTGGTGTTCCTCTCCTGTCTGCCTGCCCTGGGTCTTCTTTGCTGGTGCTTAGTGCCTCAGTTTACCCCAGAGAGCAGCCACGTTAGCTTCTGGTTCCTCTCCTTACCTTCCCATGAGATCTCCTTGGACCCACCACCCTCTTTTCCAGGTCCTGCCTCCTGTGCCCATCCAACTACCTCTTTGACTCGTCTCCTCCCACTCTCCCTCTTATTCACTCCCGCAGCCACAGCGGCCTTCTTGCTGTTCCTTTGACCCCAGGCATGCTCTTCCCGCCACAGGGCCATTGCACTTGCTATCCTTGCACTTGGAAAGCTCTTCCCCCTCACCCCAGAGATACACATAACTCAGTCCCTTACCTCTTCCAGGTGCTACCTCCAAGATCACATTCTCCGTGAGGCCTTCCCTGAACACCTACGTAAAATGACAAGTGCCTCTTCCCACTCTACAGAGAGTTTGTTCATTCGTGTCTGTTTCTTCTCAGCAGGACCCCTCACCTAACAGAGTGCCCAGCACCGCCGGGAGCCTGGAATCTGGGAGTTCTAACCCCTCTCCTTGGTTCCAGTCTCAGAAGCGCTGTTGTCCCCATTCTCCAGATGAAGAAACTGAGGCTCAGGGAGGGACATGTGACTTGCCCAAGGGAGTTAGTGTCCCAGGAGTTAGTGTTGCAAGAGTGACTGGGGCAATCTTAGAACAACTGCAAAGATAGTTGTACTCCCAGAGTTATTTATGTTTGCCTTGAGCCTCAGGGTGTGTGACCTCACTAGGTCACGTCTCCAGGTTTTGCTGAAGCTTCCAGGAAGTGGCTGTGTATAAGACCCATGTCGTGGAAACAAATTGTCCTGCTACAAAAATGGGTTGCTGGAAGACAACTTGGTCTGTGCTGAGAACCAGGAAATCCTCTCCCGCTCCCTCCTCCCCTCCGTGCCCTCCACCCCCTGCCAATTCCTCCATCAAATAATTCCTGATAATGAAGTTAGGATGATTCAGTGGTTTTCTGATGAGCATGAATTCATCATCAAAATCTACATATTTCAATCCCCTGATATGTGCTCTCAGATTTCTAACCTGATTAATATGTAAAGTGCTTTATCCTGTGACTTAACAAAAGAAAGCCCAGCTTGGTTTCAGGGACCTGCATGGCTCCCAGCCTCTGAGTTCTGGGAAGTGTGGGGAGATGCTTCTGGCTGCCTCTTGGGGAAACAAAAGCAGCTCAGCAGGGCTATGCCTCCTGCTGCCAAGGTGCCAGCAGGTGGCACAGCTGGGGTGGGGGGGAGTTGGTGCTCAGGGTCAGGCCCAGGAGTGCCCAAGCTCTGCAGCTTCAGACCCCCGTCTCATACCCCAGAGAGACCTGGCCGCAGAGATGTTCACCATTCACAGCCCTGCAGACTTGTGGGAGTAGGGAGAAGCCAACATTTCGTGTCTAAGAACCTGGACGAGATGCAGCATCCTCTTTTTGAGCCTTTCTGGAGGGACAGCCAGGTGCCCTGTCACCTCTCTGCCACTTAGCCCAGAGCCCTGCATTATGCGTCCATACCTCTTCAGGAGAGGGAAGGCTCCAGCTCAGCAAACAGCCTCCAGCCGCCCTCCAGGGCCGCAGCCACCAGGATGGGCCTGCTGCCGCCAGTGCCTCATAGTGTCCCAGATACCTCGCAGTCACAATCCAGCCCACTACACATCCTTCCCCTCCATCAGCAGATTCTGCTGTCGGCCCAAACTCGACCAATTTTGGCCCGTGCCTCCTTGCACTCCGACACTTGCCCAGTCCCTCCACACAGGGCCAATGCCTGTCTCTCTCAGCCCCGACCAGCAGTACCCACACCCACACCCCCCAAAGGAGCTTCAACCCTGTGCTGTGGCTGTTCATAACTGGAGAGGCTGTTTGCCTAGAGGGCTCTGGGGTCAGGCTTGGATACAGCCCTCAACTCCAGGGTTGGGGTGCGGTATTTAACTCCTCTGAGCCTATCAGGAATAATAATTTATTCTTCCTAGGGCTGCTGTGAATTTTAAATTAGCACCAAGTGGAGTATTTAACATGTAGGTAACACCCAGTAATGCAGCTAGTATTGTTATTTGTCCTTTTAAGCCACTAACTGAGGTAGACAAGTGTTACTTCCAGTTTTCTGATGTGGAAGTGGAAGCTCAAAGATGTTGAGGTTGGGATATGGTTGGTGGAGTAAGGCTGTATCCCTTCTCTATAGTCTTGGGGCCTGGGGCCTCTTGGAAGAAAAGGATTTAAGACCCTGTGGAAAACTGGATGCCCAAGAGAACACATGCCTTGCAGGAGATAGGGACCCCATCAGAGAACTGGATGCCCCATCATGACAGACGTCCCATGGAGATCCATTTCTTGGCACAGTAGGTGTCTAATGCTGGAGTTCTTACCACCCCCCTGCACCAGGACATTGTCCTAGCTTGGATGTTCCCAAAGAAGGGCTCAGGCAAGAGTTCAATATTTTTTTTGGAAGTGCAGGTAACACCAGAAGAACATGGGGACATGACACAGGGAAGGTACTGCAGCCCATAATGGGTGTGTGGTCACTCCAGTTACCACCGTGCTGTGGGGGCCTGGGCTATAATCCCAGGGAAACTCTGGTCTGCAAAACCCCACTTCAAGGACAAGGGAGTTTGGGTATTTATATACCAATTCCCAAAAGCCATTGAATGAGTGCTGTCTCTGGGGGGGCGGTTATTAATCCCCCTTCACCGCCCTTCCAGTGTGCTGTGCTCATGGATGGGCCAAGTAGCTTAGCATGAGACAAAAATGTCCTGGAGCACAGGAGTGCAGATGCACGGACTGGGAGTCAGCTGGCCTGTTCTTCAAGGTCAAGAAGGACAGGCAGGACACTAGCATCATCTGTGAGAGGAGAATGTGTCAAATGGCAGTGTGGAGATGAACTTACAGAGCCACAACTCTTGGGGCTAGACAACCTGCTAGTGGGACGCAGCTCACTGAATGTCTTCCCTTCAGCCTCGGAGGGCCACTGAGATTTGGGCAAATCCACAGAAACCTGTGGTGAGGCAGTGGCTCTGATGAGTGTGTACAGAAGACAAGAATCCATTATCCAGGTAGCCCCATTGCTGTGACACCAAGCACCCTTCCCCCATCATCACTGTCAGACAGCAGTAAGGGAGAGCTCCCAGGACAGGGTGAGGGGTAGACTCCATGCCAGGGTGTGTGTGATTCTCGTCCTGCCCCTCCGGCAGGCTGCAGCCAGCCAGCGAAAGGTCCACCTCGGGGACCAGAATCCTCCATCCCAGGAGCCTGGGGAAAGTCCAGCGGTTAGCCATTGAGATTTGGAAAACTGGGGATATGAAATTTCTTTTGTATAGTCACAGAATGGCAAGTTCTGTAGATTTAGGTCACACACACACTCTCTCTCTCACAAGCCAATTATTCACTGGAATGCAAGAGGATCCGCTGTCAACATTCAAATATTTTTGGAAAGTTTGTATTTCTGGCTGTGCATTGAGCGAAGCGCTTGTTCCACAAGTCGTAGGCTCTGGGGGTGAAGTCGCAAAGAACTCATGCATAGTGGAGCAGGAACACCCACTTGGGGCTTTATTTAGACATGGCCCAGCATTCCCTTCCTCACTTCCTAGAACCATCAGCGGAAGTTTCCGAACTATGGCTGGGGAGAAAGAAAAGGGCTGAGGGTTGAGACACATACTTTTTGAAGGCTGTGGGTGAAAGCGCCTGCGTACTGCACTTCCCCATCCTTTCTGCTCGCTCATCCTCCGTCCGGGAGGCCAGTGGCAAGAACCCAG
This sequence comes from Perodicticus potto, assembly GCA_963574655.1. Lineage (NCBI taxonomy): Eukaryota > Metazoa > Chordata > Mammalia > Primates > Lorisidae > Perodicticus > Perodicticus potto. The sequence continues at coordinate 49,117 of CAUYRH010141845.1, read as the reverse complement.
TGTCTGAACTCAGATGGACGTATCCCAAGTTCCACTGGGCTCCTTGGGAAGTGACGAAGCTGTCAGTGTTCCCATCTGCAAAGCAGACAGGATAGTGCCAATACCGGTGCTCGAGAGACAGGTGGCTGTCTCATAGTAACTGCTCAGTAAACACCACTCCCCTCTCATTTCTTACACGTGATTTTAGTTTTCTCTCTGTTTTAATTCCTTTCCCTTCCTCATCCATTCAGACTGTACTGGGTAGGGACGTGACCTGGATATTTCTACCGATGTGGGCATTAGATAGATAGCTTGATGATCCATTCAGTCATAATAAAGCATCCTTAATTTATTACACACATACTGTGATGCTAGCAACAGCCCATTAATCATTTTTAATGGGATAACATGAACCCTTTCACCTGCTCTTATACCCATCTGCACTTGGTCCTTCACCTCCTATAAATGTGCTCGAGTCAGTGCTGAGGGCCCAGGGAGGCCCAGCCCCCACTGCCTGCCTCAAAATCACCTGACCACCCTCAGCAGAAAGGAGAAAAGAGCCATTATGTTACTGAACTGGTTTCCAGCAAACAGGCAACAGAACTTAAAGGGTATGGAGTATTATTTTTTTTTATTCCCATTGCAAACATAAGGCATGGGCATTAAAGAAAATATAGAAGATGGAGAAAAACCAGATGAGTAAATAAACTTTTATGCGTGAACATTTTGATGCAGTCCCTTCCATTTTTTTCTAGGCATGGTTTTGTTTTGGTTTACATTTTAAACAGCTGTGTTCATAAAGCGTGTACATATGTGTGTGTGTATGAGAATGTGTGCATAAATATATATTCATTTCTGTTATTTACAAAAGCAGTTTATATTGTCAAAAATCCAAAACATATGCAAGACAATGGGACAAAATATTAAAATCTTCTATTTGTCAAGCAACTACCCTAATTCTACTGTCCTCAGGGACAAACGTCATTAAGTTGGCATAAAACCTCATAGACTTTGGTCCCTATGCATTTATACACGTGTGCACATACATGTACCCCTAAACACACACAGGAGACGGGGGTGAACAGAGACACACTGTTTTATAGTTTATTTTTATTCTTTTAAATGTACATATTAGATATTTTCAATGTCAGTATATATAGATAGATCTATATATAAAGCTGCCTCATTTTTTTTTTTAACAACTGCCTAATACTTGCACTTTTTTACCATTTCAAACAATGCTACAGTTACTCCCATCATGAGTATACCTTGGTGCACACAGGAGCATTAATAGGCTAGTTTCCTTAAAGAGGAATTTCTGGGTCAAAGTATATGTTATTTTTAAATTTAGATTCTGCTAAAGTGTACTCCAAAAAGGCTGTGCCAATTTAACATTTCCACCAACCACATATGAGACTAGCTGTTTCCCTACATCCTTTCCAAATAAAAGTTTTGTTATTTTTATCCACGTCGATGGGTGAAAAAAAATAACAGCTCATTCTTCTTTGCATTTCTATTCCTCCAATTACTGGTGTAGTTACTAATCTCTTTGTGTGTTTATGGCCATTTTTATTTCCTTTTCTTAATTACCTACTCATATTCTTCATCTGTTTTTCCTTTTTCTTTCTTTCTTTTTTTTTTTTTTAGAGAGACAGTCTCACCCTATCACCCGCGGTAGAGTACTATGGCGTCATAGCTCACAGCAACCTCCAACTCTTGGGCTCAAGCGATTCTCTTGCCTCAGCCTCCCCAGTAGCTGGGACTACAGGCACCCGCCAGAACACCTGGCTATTTTTTGTTGCAGTTTGGCTGGGGCCGAGTTCGAACCCGCCACACTCAGTATATGGGGCCGGCGCCCTACCCACTGAGCCACAGGCGCTGCCCTTCATCTGTTTTCTATTGGGTTGTATGTGGTTTTCCTATCGATTTATAGGTGTTCCTTGTATATTTTGAATGTTAAATATTAGAATTAAGACATATTATAAAACACTTTCATCAGTCAGTAACTTGCCTTTTAGTCTTACTTTATTCTCCCTTGCAAGAGAAATTTTAAATTTTTACATGATCAGATCAGTTGGTCTCCTGATTTAATCACATAAAACTCTCGAGGAGTTTTATGTCTTGGGTAGGATTACCTCCCTACTTGGAGATTGTGGTCTTCTCTATTTCTTCCAAAATTCTCAGGGTTTTATATTCTACACTTAGCTTTTTAATCTAACTGAATTATAGTTTCGTACCAGGTGTGAGCCACAGATCTGGCTTTATTTTAATTCCAAATGAATAATGAATTATTCCCAAACCTGTCCTTGCCAATTTGAAATAGCCCTTTTATCATAAACTCAATTCAACTCTATTCCTGGCTGGACTTTCTCTTCTGTTTCATTTCTCTGTTATTCTATGTCTGCATCATAATTACATCATTTTAACTTTGTCATACCTTTATAATAATTTCTAGGTGGGAAAAGACCTCCTTAATTAATATTATTGTTAAAACATTCTGTTGGAAATTCTTGTGCATTTATTCTTCCAGATAAATTTTATTTATTTATTTTTTTGAGCCAGCATCTCACTTTCTCACCCTGGATAGAGTGCTGTGATGTCATAGCTTATAGCAACCTCAAACTCTTGGGCTCAAGGGATCCTCTTGCCTCAGTCTCCCAAGTAGGTGGGACTGCCGGTGTCCCCCACAATGCCTAGCTACTTTTTTTTTTTTTAAGAGACAGGGTCTCACTTCTGCTCAGGCTGGTCTTGAACTCCCGAGCTCAGCCTGAACACCTGCCTTGGCCTCGCCGAGTGCTAGAATTACAGGCATGAGCCACCATGCCCAGCCCTTTCCGGATGAATTTTAGAATAAATTTTTCCCCAGAGTAAAGTCTAATGTGATTTTGATTGGAATTTTGCTGAAATCACAGATTCATTTGGAGAGAATTGCCATTTTTACAATAGTGACTTTTCCTATCCTGGACCATGGTATCCCTCTCTTTTGGGGGGTCTTTTAAAATGGTCTTTAATAAAAGTTTATAATTTCCATCATAGAGGCCTAGTTGATTTATTGTTACATGTTTTCACTAGGTACTTATAGTTTTTATCATTGTTGTGAATAGGTTCAATTTGTCATTGCATTTGCTAGTGGTTTAGTGCTGATAAATAAGAACGCTATTGATTTTTGTGCTTTTCTTTTGTAACCAGCCATCTTACTGAACTCTCTCATTAGCTCTAATAGTTTTAAAGTTGATTATGTTAGATTTTGTAGATGAGGCAATCATATTAGTTGCAAGTAGTATAATTTTGTTTCTTCTTTTCTTATATGTATGTTTTTTGTGGGGGGTGGCAGGGAAGGCTTCTTCTATAGCTAGAACCTCCAGAACTATATTAAAGAGTGGTAGGATTGGCCGTTCTAGGATTTTTGGGGAGAGGGACCTAAAGGCAACCAGAGTTTTTACTAAATTCTACATTATAGATCAATCAAAACAGGAAAATTAGTTCTAGAGATGTTTTTACTCTCACATGACATAAAATTGAAAAGTCATTTGCTGTCACATTAAATAGTGTTATTTCTATTAATCAGAGTGATTCTGGAAGGGGCTGATGGAGATTGAAGGTAGAAATGTCCAGAATGGAAACCCCAGTGGCTCCATAACACCATGGATGATGCTGTGTATAATTCTGTATCCTGATTAACATGAGCACTTTCTCTGTTATTCTCAACCCTCGGCCTCAAAATATTCCATTAAGTGGATACATCACAATTTACTTAACCATTCCTCTCTCTGTGGACATTTAGACTGTTTCTAGTTGTTTATGTTATAAATATAGCTATAAAGAACATTTGTGTGTGGAAAGCTTTCGTTCCCTCACCCCCATTGAATTTATGATTATTTCTTTAGGAGCAATTACCAGAATGAGTATTTTTTAAGATTCTTGATTCTTATCGCCACATTGCTTTCTAAAAGCATTCCATCATTTTACACTGCCACTGAATGTGTGTGTTGGAAGAAATGGGACTTCTAAAACTCAAGATTATGAAATATGTCATAGAGAAGAGAAAATGGGCTTTGGAGTCAGGAAGTTGGGTTTGAATTCCGATTCCTTAATTAAAAAATAAAAGTCGTGTTCAAAAAAGTAAAGCTATCTGAGCCTCAGTTTCCCCATCTGTAAAATGCTCAGCTAATTCTTTCTGCAGTCGTGCTGAAGGCTGAATGAGAGAACACAGTGGTAATGGCGCTTAGCAGAAAGGAGCTCTCAACAAATGGCAGTCCTTTTATTTTATTTGGACTGTTTTCAGAGGTTTTTATTTTCTTTTTTTTTATTATTTATTTATTAAATCATAGCTGTGTACATTAGTGCAGCAGCCTTAAAGAAAGATGATGACTTTCATACCTCTTTCATATTTACATGGATGGAGCTGGAACACGTTCTTCTTAGCAGAGGTTTTTATTTTCTAACCAGCTTTGGAGACTCCCCCCAAAGAACATGCTGCAGTTAGGAATGACTTCTGTCCCTTCACTGGGGCCTGTCTGCCAAGGGGAAACCCTCTCCCGTGGCTGGCTGCTGGCCCCAGCTATACGCTCCAAGGCCGTTATATGAAGGAATTTCCCTTAACAAGCTGCACCCTGCTCTGTGGGCAGGTAGCTCATGAGCCCTGCAGCCAGACCTCTGTTTATTGCCAGAGAGGAGGGAAGACCACAAGGTCAGCATTCCCAGGGACACCAGGGGCCGGGGACTTTCACAGAGGCCTCGGCTTCTCCCTGATTTGCTAACTGCCTTCCCTCTTTTACTGACATTACATGGAGCAGACAGTTGTCATCTGTTCCCATCTCTTGCTTGCCAAGTCCTGCCAGTGCTACCCCATCAATATCTTAACAGTTTGTCACTTTCTCTGTAGCACCAGTACTCCTGTCCTCCTTCCGTGCTCTCGCCCCTGAAACACTGAAGCAGCCCTCCTACTCATCTCCAGAATATCTCCATGCGGTCCGTCCTCTCTTTGGGCCTAGAGTAATCCTTCTAAACACCCATATCTGGCCATCCCATTTCTCTGCTGAAAACGCCAAGATGACCCCTATCACTCATGGGATATGGTCCAAACCCGCAGCTGAGCATCCCAGGCCCTCCATCTCGCTGTCACTCCTAAGTCATGCACTCCACTCATGCACAAGAGACCTTCCATTAAGTATCAGTGACCGAGCTAGGTGTTGGACTTTTAATTATGATTTGTTTCAAGCTAACCGGTCCACGTAGGAATTGTATTAGCTTAACACTCTCTGTACTCTTTCTGGGCACTTGGGGCTATGCTAAGTAGTTAGTATGCATACTCTCTCTTAACCTTTTCAACAACCCTAGGAGGCAGGTATTACTTCCATCTCCCTTTCACACATAAAGAAACTGAGGCTCAGGAAGGACACATAGCCTGCTCAAGGTGATTCCACCGGGAAATTTCTCTGTCTCCAGAGCCCACGCCCTCAACCAACCATAAGTTCCAGTTTCTTTCATGCATATTAGATCTGGCAATACCTGTTAGACTAAATGGTGGTATCTTTCTCTGTGTACATATATTGTGAGAAATATGGGCATAGAATTCACAATTCTAATGAGAAAAATTATAAAACGTTCCACTAACCAGGGACTAGCACAATTCTGCTCCTGCATACTCCAGAGCTGACCACAGGACTCCTGCCTTGAACCGTGGTTCCCAATCCCCCCATTCCAGCCTTCACATGTGGTACCCCATGCCTAAGTTGTTCACGATTTTCCAAGAGGGGCACCTGCCTTTCTCTCTGGACCTTCCGTAGCCAGGCTTTCCGGGGCGCATGGTGGACACTTGATAATGGCACTGAACTAAATTGGATTGAATTGAGCCAAATTGAATTCAGAAGCAGATATTCTCCAGCAGTGGCTGGGATTTAACTCCATTGTTGTCCTAATCATCTCGTGGAAGATAACACTGCCTCCTCCATAAGCCAGGCTAAGCACTTAGGTTTTTGAGGATAGTATATCTTAAGGGGTTTCTGTTCAAGCAGGGTAGCTTTTTCTGCATAGACCGTTGGAAACAGATCTGAGTTGTGCGTGTTCTTTGATGTAGTTTTCTGATATGTCTCCAAAGTCAAACAATCTGAGTTTAAGAATCATCTTTGCTGCTCATACTGATGCATGCCCTTGGGCAAGTTATTTAACCTCTCTGGGTCTCTAGTTTTTCATCGTTCTCTGTCTCATGGGGAAACTGTGGGAATTAAAATGAGAAAATTAATACAAACTCTGTAAGTGTGCAAGGCACAGTAAGAGCACGCAGGTTTCGGCAGTGATTCTAACAATTGCTCTTCTCTCTCTCTGTCTCCCCTTGTCCACGCTGAATTGGATAGTGAGGTGGACTGGGGGCAGCAACAATAAGGAAAGGGAAGAGGCAGAAATCAGAATATATGGTCTTTAAAGGGGGAAGGTCACCCCAGGATCTTGAAAAAAGGGGGCATATTCCCAGTTCTGTGCTCAGAAGAGTAGCTGAAGGATGTGGAACATTGAGAGGGGACGAGGCTGGAGAGGTAGCTATAGACCAAATTGTTCGTATTTTATTCTGAGGGCAATGGAGCCACTGAAAGGTTTATGGCAGGAGAGTGACATGATCAACTTTGCAACTTGTGAAAGGCCACTCTGCCGCTGGAGAAGAGGGGAGAAGGATGGATGCCGGCACAGCCAGGACCCACGTGAGCTATGAGGTCTTGGTTCACCCAGACAATATCAGTGGCGTCTGAGAACAGGGGGAGATTTCAGAGACTCAAAGAACATAAAAACAGCAACATTGGGTTAGAAACCCCATGAACCCAAGGGGCAAAGGAGGAGGAACAAGATGGCTGGCAACTCTTGGTGTGAGTGCCTGGTGGGTAGGATGGCAAGAGGCAGCAAAGGGAGTGATGCATCTTAAGTTTCAGGTGACCTTGGGATACCTGAGGTCAGTGGTTGTAAGGATCTGAAGTTCAGAGGATGGGTTTGAGTTATAAATTGATGCTTGGGAGCTATCAGCGTAAGATTGGGTGCAAGGACAGAGCTTATAACTGGGAGACAACCGGGAAGGAGGAGCATGAGAGGACAAGGGGACGTGCAGGGTAAACTGGTGTTGGAGCTTCCTGGGAGACCCAGCTGCACCGGAGGGCAAGCCTGGAGCTGGCTGCATTGAGATCTAGGGTGTCCAGGGAAACCTGGGCATTCTGTTGTCCACTGTGTGTCTGCGGTGGTCACAAGAGGCCTCCCAGCTCCCTGCCTAAAGTGTGCCCAGAGTTCCCAGGTGCTAGACTGGCCCATAAGCCCCTGCCTTGCCCTGATTATTCCCTATCTGAGGCTGCCCCCCTCCTTCTGGCCATATTGAAGAGCCCTGATCTGCATGGGCCTTTTCCAATCCTCTCCCAGTTCCATACTCCACATTCCATAATAAGGAGCGAAGGGTTCTATCAGACAGCAAGCAAAAGAGCGAGACACCTTGAAAGTTGGGCCTGGTCTCCCAGTTCAGAGGCATGTTTCCCAGGGATCATATAAGTCCTTGATGGTGGGACATCCCTTCCCTGAAATGTTGGAGAATTCCTATATGTGTTAAGGCCTTCCACCTTCTTGGCAACATGGATACTGCTCTGAACTAAACAAATAGAAATTCCCAGCTCCCGCTTGCATACAATATAACTCATTAGATTTAGAGGTATGACCCAGAAATTTAAGTTTAAATACTCACTTTTAGCCATCTCGATGCAGTGGGTCAGAGACCACCTGTAAGAAATACTGATTTAGAGAAAAGACAGTTATGAGGGGACCCAACGTCTAACCACCTCCCACCATTTGCCATACCAGTGACATTTCATTTCATCCTCACTACTCTCCTGTGTGGTAAATGCATCATCATTTGTGGTCCGGGACTAGTCTGAAACTCAGAGATATTTAGCACCTCACCCAAGGACATACAGCTCGTTACTAAAAGACACAGAATTAGAAACTCAGGTCTTTCTAAGCTGAAAACATTTATGCACCAACGCACCATCTCTAAGAGGAAAATGGCACCTGTTTTCAGGTAATTAAATGTCTGTCCTATGGAGCAAGGTTTAGATAATGGTCAGAAACTAGACCAATACATCGTTGATTCAGCACAAAGATTTTTCTAATAGGATAGAATAGCCTCCTGGGGAGATAACTGGAAATGTCCAGTAGGGGCTGGGCAGACACTATGTGGAAGTATGATAGAGGGGATTTATGGAGTAGGCCAGAGTACGTGACTGAAGCCCTCTGAAGCCTGTGATGGCTACAATGCAGAGTTCCAATTGGACTTATGTTATTGCATTTGTGGCCATGAAAGGAAGAATGGAATAAAGGGAGGAAGGAAAGAGGGGAATGTTGGCTAGTGTTTCAAGATTCAGATCCTGAATCTTTGATTCTCTGTTGAGTCACTTCTTAAGTATAAGACAACTGAGAAAACATGCTGTGACCTCAGAGAGAGGGATGCTTCCAAATGCCTTGATGGCTGGTGGAAGTATATGCCCAGTGTTGACTCTTCAGTGAACCTGGGCATTAGTGGAGAATCCTCCTTGAACCAAATTTCAGAAGAACAGGCAAGTTTTCATATGTGCCCTTCCCACTAAGCCGAAGGTTGAGTCTACAAAGGAATAATAGTCAAGAGAATGGTGGACACATTCCATTTCTCTTTAGTCTGAACTCTCTCAAGTGGGAAGAGTCATGATCCAGGTAGCTTTAGAGAGAGCGTGAAATTACCAGTGTCCATCGATAGGTTGTTTTTACCAGCTGTCTCGTTAGACCATCTCTCTCTACCTGAGTCAGTTTCAGTCCTCTGGACTCAATTACTTCTGGTCACCCCACTCCCCATCTCCCCACTGACATTCTGCCACAGCCCCGCGGCTACCAGTGGTCACATTTAACTCCCAGCCCTCCGCTCACAAACTTAAATCTTACACGAGTCATTGAACTTCTTTGAGCCTAATGCCTTGCTGGAGGGATTATAAATTGGCACAGCCTTTTTGGAAGATAATGTCATGGTAAAATGATTAAGATGTAGAATGTGGATACCATTTTTAGGAACTTATACCTAGGAAATAAAGAGATGTGTTTACAAAACGATATGTACAAAGATGTTCACAGTAGTGTTATTATAGTTGGAAAAAGGAAACTGTATATATTCAACATTCATGGTTTAATAAACTGGTGCATATGGCTGATACAATAGGTAGCAATTAATAGTATACTTGCAAAGAATATTCGAAGACATTGAAAAATGCTTAATATCTGGTATTAGGTAAAAAAGTCAATATGCACAACTGAATATATTGTGTAAACTGAATATATAATATTAATGCATTTTCTTCTTTACGTTCTTTTGCATTTTCTAATGGTGGGATCACACCTATAGTGCATAATGCAAGGGTACATGTTGGATCTATTAGTATAGAGTATAAATGTCTTAACATAATAATTAAGTAAACAAGATGAGGTATATATTAACCATTGTGATGTAAGCATTCCTAATTCTATACGAAATCAGCACATTGTACCCCATAAATGCATTAACGTATACATGATCTATGTGTTTATGATTTAATAAAAAAAAATAAAAGTTTCAAAATAAGCATATATTACTGTCTGGATACAAAAAAAACTAGCAGAAGTTGAAATGTGTTTTGATAGCTCTGACAACCTACAGGGTGAAAAACCAGCTTCCTAACAGAGGGTTTTCACAATCTGACCCTCTCTTAACTCGGCACATTTACCTTCCCCCCTATACCTTGCTGTGTCCACCCCAAGCTACTTGCCATTGTATAAACACATCACAACCATTCATACTGCCGTGCCTTTATCCTTCCTGCTTTCTGCAGCCCAAATGACCTTCTCCACATTTTCAAGAAGTATTTCAGGCATCTCTACCTCTTCCTTGACAGTTGTTTCCTGGCCTTTCCACTTGCAGAATGTTTTATGTATACTCAATAATTACTTATTTAGTGTCTGTCATGCTTACTTTACCTTCTTTCAAGATTTTATGGGAATCCCCAGAAGGGAACACTAACCCTGTCTTAGAGAATCAGGAAAGGATTCATAGAGGAGAGTTTCAGAAAAATGAACAGGAGTTAGTCTACTAGATAAAAGACAATAGAAATCCCACGCAATTCTGGAATGCGTTCTTAGCTGGCCAGCTCTTACATCTCTTTCTCTCGCAACCCTTCTCTCACTACATAATGTGTTGCATGTGGGTACATGTCTCTCCCCCGGCAGACAGCAAGGTCGTTTAAGGCTGAAAATTCACCTTGTTTGCCTTGCAGTGTTCAGCCCAGTGCCTGGCACACACTGGGCATCATAAATTATATTTTTGTCCTGAAGTATAAAAGTACCAATACAGTAATTACCTTCCTCTTATCTTACCATGAAGGGGAAAATCTCTTACTCTTACTGTTGCTTATCACTGATTTTAAGTTATGGTCCCAGAGTTGCTGAAAACACTTTATAGACTGCTGATTTGAACCAAATTGAAGATGTTGTTCCCCTGCTAAGCATTAAGAGGATGTTCTGCATTGGACTTTGAGTATAAGAACTCCACCAACATGAGCTTTGCTTCTCCTTTAAACAACATGCCACAGTTTCAGAATGATGCCTTTGAAATAAATCCTGTGTGAATAATGTTTCTCTTGGACTCATAAAATCTTTATGGAAATCTTTTCTCATCTCATAGACTATGAGAAGGAAGAGAGAGCCAGAACCACTGAGCCAGAAGTGGGGAATGCAGATTTTTTTTTCATATGTGGGTCACACATTTAATGTAGTTTTTAAATGCAAATCCATTACTGACTACACATTAGCTCAAAAATCCTAGCTCTGTCCAAAGTGCTGAATCTGTGAGTTAAGATCTCTTAATCTCTGATTAAAGAGTAGGTGGTATGGAAATGTATTCATTTAGATAGAAAGTTTGAATGTATTAAAATATCCAGTAATGGCTATACTAGGGATAAGAACACAAATGCAAAAAGAAATAAAACAACAGCTGAGTGTCCCCATCCCCCCAGAAAAAAAAAAAGGGAGAGAGAAAAATAATAAGTTAGTAGAGTGGAACTCTCAAATCAGTTATGCAAAGGGACATTGACTTGGGATCCATGCATTCATTAGGCACGTTTTTTTGAGTACCTAGTATATAATAGCCATTATATTATGACATTAAAGTAGACAAATCATAATTTTTTATCCCCCATGAGGTCAAGATCAGCACTTGCTAAACCGTGGACCAGCTATTGACCTTGAACAGTTTACTGAGCCTTTCAAGCCTCAAGTTTCTCATTTAAATATTTGAGATAATAGGATCTCACCAGATTATTGTGAGGATTAAATAAGGTAATGCTTGCAAAGAACTTTGTACAGAAGTCAGTATTATAAGCTCTCAATGAATGTTCCATATTACTATTAGGTGTGATGAACTTTGCTAAGACCATATTGAAGAGCTCTGATCTGCATGGGCCTTTATATTCATTTTCTCCTGTATTCTCTCATTTGCATGACACCAGTCATGTTGAATTGGTTTTAATATACCCTTTACACAGATTGGCAAAATGAGACTCAGAAGAATGGGGTTGGCTAACTCGCCCAAGTTCATACAGTTAGCTGTGTGGACAGAATTCAAAGCCAGTCCTTTCTTCCTCTAGAGAAAATGCTAAGCTGGGCATGGTGCCTCAGACCTGTAATCCTAGCAATCTGGGAGGCCAAGGCATGTGGATTGCTTGAGCACAGGAGTTTGAGACCAGCCTGAGCAAGAGGGAGACCCTGTCTCTACCAAAAATAGAAAAATTAGTCTGGCATTGTGGTTGTAGTGGGGGGCAGTGATGGTCCCAACTACTCAGAAGGTTGGGCAAGAGGATCATTTGGGCCCAAGAGTTTGAGTTGCTGTGAGCTATGATGCCAGAGCACTTTAAGCTTAGGGCAACAGAGTGAGACTCTGTTTCAAAAGAAAAACAAAGCCAATGTTCATGATAATGATGATGCTGGTTAGAACAGGAGTTGGGAACAGATCAACTCTCCTTATCAACTATCCAAGGTAATAAGGCAAACTACCCCCATCTGGGTGGGCATTTTTCATAAGGTTAAGTCTGAGGGAGCAAGATGATCAGATGCCTCAAGTGTTGTGTGACTTTTGGGTCTGGGACACTTCTGGGTTAATAGAAATGGAGAGGATAAATCCCAACCTTTGAGAAAATGGGACTAAAGCCCAACTATCCAGAAAGGGCCAATGGGGGAGCAAGCCCAGGTGCCAAAGACCAGAGCATACCAGTCAGGCAGATGGGCCACACTCAGGTGGGGTTGTTGACAACCAAGGCCACAGGACTCCAGAGACTAAACTCCTTGGGTCATGGTACCTAAGATGTTGTGAGTAAGGGCAGAAAACTATTTCCAGAATCCCCTTGAGTAGAGGGAAAGGGGTTCATGATGATTTGCCTGCTGTAGACTCATTGTCATGGAGACGAGGAAGGTTGATCCTGAAATATGTGGCTAAGTAAAGGCTGGGCAAAATCTAGCATCATAGAAGCTACTGTGTCACACTCTCCATTTGGAACCCCCAGCTGAGAGAACTCTTTGATTGTGCTGGTTTGTGTCCCATGGAGCAGTGACGGTGGGGGTTCTGAATTAGTGACAACACATTATTACTTCAGTGGTAAGAATGTGATTTTTCTTTTAGTTCAAAAGAGCTTATGATTCAGTCCTACGAACTCACACAAATATATATTTGCTTTGCTTCCTCCCTATGGTAAATCAAACTACAAAACATTACAAATACCCCTTCCCCTGCCCCAAGGCTATCCCATAAACAATGGGAGCTATTTGGATTCCCTTGATTGAAATTGGAAAGGTCACATCTCAGGAGTGTCTTTGGGGCTTGCTATTACTATTTGTGACAATCCTGGGCTGCCCTCAGGGCCTCCCTGAGGTGTCCTTCCAGTTCTGACCTTCCAGGGCTATCTTTCAAGCACAGAGTGTGGCCAGCCATCAAGCAGGTAAACAGATCAATGGGGGTTGTTCATTGAATTATGCTCCCCAGGCCTCTCTGTCTGAGGCTCTCAGCCCCTGCTGTGCCACAGATCAGTGGGGGGGATCAGATGGCTGTGCTGTTTATGACAATGGCTCCTTTGAAGAGACTTTGCTGAGTCTTTTCCTTTAGGCTGGGGAGGAGAGGGGCAGCTGAGATCCACACCTTGGCAGCTCATGGGAGGCCCATGTTGGTTTCTGAACAAAGTCAGCAGGGGTCCCTGGAATGGACCGCATGCTGGCCCAGCGCTTGCCTATGATATCTGTCCCCATTAGAGGGGAAGAGTGGTTGCTCACATCTCATGTACATGGAGCCCCTGGGGCTCTTGGCTTCATCTTCAACTGAAGCTGAAGGGAAAGCATGTTGTGTCCAAGAAAACAAAGCAGGAGTTTGCATTTATTCCCAGCGCCTTACCTTCTTGCAGTAATGGTCTCAGGGGTTGGCTCCTGGAATCAGAGAACATCAAACATATGGGAGAAAAAACGCTGTGGGGGGCGGGGAGGGAACTCATAGTATATGGGTCACGAATGGTCATTCTGGCCCCTGAATCTGTCTGACCTTCTGACTCTAGGGACCCAGATGACTGACTCCCAATTTCTGCATCTCTTTAATTCAGATTTTCAAGAGGGAGAATCTGATCGGCACCACTCATTAGTCAAGCATCCAGTCCTTGTCCCATCAGCTGCGGTAAAGGGGGCAGGGGGTCAGCAGGTGCCAACACAGCTGCAGGTGCCCAGCCCTTCAGCAGGGAGTGGGGGAAGGGAGCAGGGGCAGTCCTGAGAAGAGGGCAGGGGCTTGGCAAGCAAGCTGGGTGTCTGGTCTGCATACGCTTTAACTCTTTCTCTTCTCTTTGCCATCCTCAGGAGGATGGAGAAAAATATTCTTTTTATCCAACTCTTGAACTAAGCAAAATCAAACAGGTAAAGGGCCCAGCTCTCAGTGGAGAGCAATTTCAGGGTGTCTTCACCACTACAGTATTGTCTAGCTGGCTCCCACAGTCTGCACAAGGGAACTTTGTAAATACCAGGGATTTCTGTGATTATTATGAATCCTCTAAGCAGCTAAATTTCCCAAATTCTCAGAGTTGTAATGTCTTGGGATTTAGAGATATAATTAAGAACAGATGAGCCTCACAAAGGTTGACAGTGAGGATCTGAGGTTGCATCAAACAGCACAGAGAATTCTGATGTGAGTTCCAGGCCTTCACCTCCACCACGTGGTAGTAGGATGAGGACATACCTGACCTCAGTTACTGAAACCACTGGGCCCAGGAGTCCTGGCCTCTCATTCCCCCAGAATGTGAGACACAATCTATAGTTAGAAAGAGGCAATGCTGAGCTGGCCTTGGGCTGGGCACCATAGCCACCCAGAACAGCTTTCTGCTGTTACAAAATCAAGGGAGACAGGCCAACTCTGTCCCATTTCCTCTCGGGGAGCCACTTGAACTATACACCAGTTTTGCCAAAAGAGCGCCTGTGCGGTGGCATTAGGTCATTCTCCTCCCCTCTCTAGTTTCGTTTCCCTTCCCAGTGTTTTTCTCCAACTTCAGTCCTTACCAAAAGGTGCAGAAATACCAACGAGGCAATACCATGTTTTATTTGATCTATCGAATGTAGCAGCTTTAATCTATATTATCTGTCATGCCCAGACTGTTTTGACCTTCTTAAAGGAAATGAATGCTCTCTGAACCAGAGCCAGACAAGCAGCTTAGACCCATTTGCAAGTAAAAGTCTGGGGCCTGGGGAGTTCCTGGTATTGAATCACCGTAAGGACATGAGTCTTGAAGCTCATGATTTGGAACAGCAAGTGACAGGAAGGAGCAGTGACCCCACAGCTACCACGGGAGGTGGTAGAGTGAGGATGCTAGAGCCAGATGCCTGAGTTCTGCTATTTGACAGCTGTGTGACCTCAGACAGGTTACTTACCCTCTCTGTGCCTCCTTCTTCTTGCCTGCAAGCCAGAGTTGTCATAGAATCTGCCTCATGGGGTTGCTGTATTAGATGAGTTAGTACAAATGAGGTTCTTAGGACAGTGCCTGGTAGGGTGACATCTATTTCCCACGGGCTACATTTGATTCTCATAGTAACCCAGGGTGATAGCTTTCTGTGGTCCCACTATGTAGAGGAAGAAGTTGAATCTGTGATGCTCAATAATTTGCCCAGGGCCACATAGCAGGTACTGATCCCTAAGATGGAAACCCTGTGTGGTTTCTTTTGCACCACCACGACTGGCCCCAGCATCATCAGCCTGGCTTCCCATAGTCATAGCCTCTCCCCTCCAGTCCCCTCTGAAGAGTCTCGTGGGGGTTGGAGCCTCCTCCTAGTAGTGAGAAATTCAGGCATGTTATATAATCCCTCTGAGCCTCAATTTCTTTATTTCTATAACCTGGCACAACGATAGAGCCTTCTGGGAAGGAGAACAGCAGCCCCCAATGGCTGGAAACTGGTCTGGCACTGTGAAGTTGGGTCTCGTGCTGCCGGGAGCTGGCCTGGCACCCACACCTGGCCTTGAGGTTCTCCTGTTGACCATAAATAATTTCACCGAATGTCAACACTAGACAGGGCCACCGTAGGACTGTGATGGATTAAGACAAAAATAAGACTATTTCAAAATCATGTCTGAACTCAGACAAAAACAAGAACATTATTCACAATACAAATATGATCTAATGGCCCTCTCCCTCCACCTCTTGGCTAATGTGAGTGATGCTGGCTTCTTCACCAATTACAACTCTCTGTCTTGCTTCATTCCTCCTGCTTCCTAGAGAAAATTTGCCAAGTACCCAATCATAGAGTTATACTTACTTTCAGACAGTATCCAATCCAGAGAAAGGCTCTGCTTCTTTGAATCCTCCCCAAAATCACCCGAGACAAGCCTGAGCCCTACAATAAATTTCTTCCAGCACCTTCCTGCCGAGAGACTCCACTGTTCCCTGGGGTGTGCATTCTCCTTCACTGCCACCGACCAGTCAGTACACCCAACTTTGGTCACCTGCAGGTGATTCCTGGTGATCTTTAGCTGGAGGATGCCTCTAGAACAGAGGTTCTCAACCTGTGGGTCCCGACCCCTTTGTAACAATGAAAATACATCGCGGCATTAGGAAGGTTGAGAACCACTGCTCTAGAATTATACCTGGGGGTGCCTACAAAGCCTTAGAAATAGCCTACAAAGCCTTAGAAATAGGGTCCAATTACATAGGAAGTGTCCCCTATGTGCTAGTTATTAACATTCCATTTATTACCAGAAATGCCTTCCCCTTTGGACAGAGCTGTGAAGCACCCATTGGCTCTCACTTGCCAGCCCCCTTCTTACCTGCAGTCCGTGCAGACGCCCTCTTATGTTTGCCCCAGGTGCTGCAACATCCGCCTTCTGCACTTTGTCCATCTTCACTGCATACTGTAGCCCTCAAGCCTGTGAAAACCTTTTTTGTCCATGACATTGTGGACTGCTGTCTGTCCTGTCTTTGGGGGGATTCCCCCATAGAGGATATTCTCTTAGGATGTTTAGACTGCAGAAAAGGGTAGGAGAGGGCTGGGTTAGCTGTGGAGTGGTGAGCAGGTGTCAGCAGCCCCTTTCCGCTCCCTGGCAGAGTAGACAGTGCCCATGGAAGCTCCCTCACCCACTTGCCAGGGCTGTGCAGGCTGGAGGAGCCCAGCCAGATCCCTCAGCACAAATGTACTCACAGCTGCTTCGGCAAGGGGTAGCCCAAGGGACCTCAGAGTTCTTCCATGCCCACTGCTGCTAATTGCAGATAATGCATTAAAAATACAGAGCCGCATCTGTGTTTGAACATGGGTATCGAGGAATTTACGTGGTTTATAATGACAGGGTGTAAGGAGAGGAAAATGCTTACTCTGTCTGCAAGCCAGAGGCACAGCTGTGAGCAGAGAGCTGGAGGTGTGGTTTCTGGTGTCTGTCAAGCTCTCTGGGTCCCAGCCAAGCCTTTCCTTAGACACATAAAGGGATTGAGCCAGGTATTTCTCCAGAAATACCAAATTACATCACCCGCCAAGCACAGAGTATGTGTCCAGGTGCCCAGGAGTCCTTCTGGTCCAACTCTGGAATTTGCAAAGAGTTCCTGAAAAAAGATAGAACTGACCACTGCCAGGTGCAGGAGAGAAGGAACAAGGGGCCTCTCATGGTTCAGCTGTTTAGCTTCCATTAAGCGTGATGTGAGCTCTTAACCTGGTGTTTAAGTTTGTTAGAGTGCCTACCTCATTGGATATTTTATTAAGTAAAATAATGACATTAAATTGCTTCAAACAGCACTAGGCATGGCACAGACCTTCAATAAAAGTTTACTATTCTTTTTTACTCTATGTGGAACATTATAGTAGATTTTAGGGCAGTAAGATGAATAAGGCAAGATCCAAGTTAGGGAGAAAAATAATACCTGTAATGTGCTGTGCACTGGGGCAACATTGTATGGACTACCTACCTACGTTGTTACGGGAACACAGAGAGGGGGAAAAGGTCAAAGAGAGCTTCCTGGAGGAAGGAAGATCTGACCTAAATCCTGTAGGACAGGTGCAAGTTTACCAGAACTACAAGGTAGGAAGGATGAGCCCAGGCAGCAGTAGCATGTGCAAAGGCCCTGGGAAGCAGGAGGAGAGTGTACGGGGGGAATAAAGTATAGCAGGACCTTGGGGTGGGTGTATTAGATATCTATTGCTGTATCTCATGGTCCCCCAAAATTTAGTGGCTTGAGACAACATTCATTAGCTCATATTTTCTGTGTGCTTGGAATCTGGGTGTGGCTTAGCTGGGTTCATTGGCTTAGGATTTCTCATAAGGCTGCAATCAAGGTGTGCACCTGGACTGCACGTGTCTCAAAGCTAAATTGTTGCAAAAGATTGGCTTCCACGCTTACTCACATGGCTGTTTGCAGGATTCATTTCCTCAGTGCTAGTGACTGGAGATGGCTCTCAGTGCCTTTCCATAGGGCGGCTTTGAACATGGCTGCTTGTATCATCAGAGCCAGCCAGAGCGAGAGGCTAAGACAGAAGTGACCATCTTTTATAACCTGGCATCAGAAGTGACAGGTTATAAACTATCTGCATTCTCTCGGAAGCAACTCACTAGGTCCAGCCCGCACACAAGGGGAGGAGATTGCATAAGGGCATACACACCAGAGTGACTTGTGTCCCTTCCACATGCAAATACGATGGCTTCTTCTCAAGGTTTCCAAATGTCTTTCCCTAGGGTAGAATTGCATCATCAAAATCAGATTCAGGTGTGGATGAGGCTCTTGGTTGTGGTTTCTTGCAGTTGTTTTGGCCAGGGCTGGGTTTGAACCTGCCACCTCTGGTATATGGGGTCGGCACCCTACTCCTTTGAGTTCCAGTTGTGATTTCTTAAGTACAGATTCTAGACTATTGTCCCTCTGGATCTGGAGAGCTACAAAACTAAAGAGAGAAATTATCTGCCCCCACATGCCCAACATAAAATTATGGCATAGACACAGTGTACTGGCTACAGACATTCCTGCTCAAAGGTGGGTGGGGAAATGTACGACATGAAGGAGTCACTGGTCCATAACAATTTTGAAATCCAGTGAGGAAAATGCTAGACATTTCTTGATTAGGTTTCAAAGCCTGGGAATAATTCCCTAGGGCACTTAGTTCTACCTTCTATGCTCTTGGGTCCTCCCTGTGACTTCTCTCTCCTTCTCCATAAGAGGAAGCAAGTGTTTGAAGCTGACTTGCCTTTTCTGCCTGTTTCCTGCTGAGAATCTGGGGGGTCCAATGGTGACTTTTTACCTTGTGCTATCTCTGTCCCTTTCTGTCCCAACCGTCAGCATTTCTTTGATAACAGTGTTTTCAAAAACGGTGTGGATCTTCTATAAATCACACTGAGATTCTCTCCATTACACAAAAGCTGCACCCATAATTTCTCTGAACTAAACCCTTCTCCACCTGGGCCTCTTCCTAGAACCTGCTGACGTGGCCAACACACAGCCCAGACTTCCCAGGGTCCCCATTGTTTGATCTGCAGGATCTCTGGGGCCTCCCCTAATCTCTTTAAAGGGCCTTTGTGTAGTTGAATAACACCACATTGATCCTTTGATCTTTCTGAGGTCTTAACTAAAGGCAGCACAGTTGGCCACACCTTCAGCTTTCTCTTCAGACCACCTTTTCTTGACAGTGCTCAAAAGCCATTTCTTAATTTTAACATCTTTTCCTGTCTTGGGAAGCTGAGAATTTTCAAAACTATCAATTCCTGGCCCGTTTTGTTTAACAGTTTTTCCTGTCTTCTCACATAAGCAGCAGGAAGAAATTATTTTCAACACTTACTTGGCTTGGACATCTCCATAGCTAGATCACTAGGTTTATCAGGCTGATATTCTGCTCTCCGTCTAACTGCAGACAACAATGTCACTAAGCTTTCTACTACCATCTAACAAGGGTCCCTTTCCTCCATGCCATGGCTGGCCTGTGTCCCTCAAATTTTATGTATTGGAAACTTAATCCCCCATGTAGCAGTATTGAGAGGCGGAGCTTTTAAGTGGAGATTGGATTATGAAAACTCTGCCCTTTTGCATGGATTAATCCATTACTGTATGAATGGGTTATGATGGGAGCAGATTTGTGCCCCTTCAAGACTGCAGAGAGTCCCCATTAGTAAGAAGGCTCTCAGATGCAAGCCCTCAACCTTGGACTTCTCAGCTTCCCTAACTGCAGAATAAATTCATTCTCTTTTAAGTTACCCAATCCAGTATTCTGTTGTAAGCAACAGAAAACAGACTACTAATACACTCCAGTTGCCAATAACATATTCCTCATTTCCTTTTGAAACCAGCCCCCCAACTCCAGCAGCGTCCTCAAAGTCCAGATTCCCACCAACACTATCTTTAAGGCAATTGAGAATTTCTCTAACCAAGCACCTCAAAATGCTCTCAGCCTTTGCCTGCTGCCTAGCCGGGTCTGTCACAGGCTGCAGTGAAGGTGTCACTGGGGAATGATCCACGTTCAAGCTCACGCGATTGTTGGCAGGATTCAGTTCCTCGCAGGCTGTTTGATTGTGGGCCTCGGTTCCTCACTGGGTGTTGGCCAGAAGCCGCCCTAGTTCCTGGCCACATGGGCTTCTCCATAGGGCAGCTTTCAACTGTCAGTTCGCTTCAAGCAATCTAGAGAGAAGAGCCAGAGAGAGAGAGAGAGAAATCACAGTCTTTTATGGGCTAATGAGAGAAGTGACGTCCCAACACTCTGGCTCTGTTCCGTTCCATTCATTAGAAGTGAGTCCCCAGGTCCAGCCCACATTCAAGGGGAGGAGATTACCCAGGAGCAGGAATCTCTGGGAGCCATTTCAGCTGCCATCACAGTGAGTGCCAGCGACAGCACAACTGACAAGGCCACAATGGTCCAGTGATGCCATGCAGACTCCCATAGATGGTGGGCAACTGCTGAAACATTTCACTATAGAAGGGGAAGAATATTAGAAGCATCACCCATCCAGACAGAGCAGAGAAAGGACTAGAAATGGAGACTGGCAGGGAGAGCCATTGCAAGGCAATGCTCCATGGGACAGCCTCCTAATGGAATGTCTGTGTCACTGGCTATCCAACCTAGAGGTCACGGCCAGCCTGGAGCGTCACAAGGCTCCCTGTAGGCCAGGCTGCTTCTCCTGCTGGAAACTACCTTTCTGTGTGTTATTCTCAGCTTCATGCCCCTTCTTTTAGAGAGCAGAGCAGGGACCCACATTCCTAGGGCACTCCCTGTGTACCGGACTTCGTTCACAGTGATGTCCCGGGCATTTCATTTATTCCCGAGCACAACTGTAGGACAGGTATTGCTTGTGGAAGTGTGACAAGAGGTCACATGGTAATTCCAAGGCCTTTGTGACCTCATCCTGATGACCTCACACCATCGTGGTCCTGACTTCCAGTCTTAGAGGCCCAGGAATGGACCTTTTACCTCCAAATTGATGATTTAGTGGAAGCTGAAACCAACCATAAGGTCCCAGTGCTGCTGTGTGGCCCAAATGCCAGCTGATGGTGTGTAACTAGAATCAACTTCTTCTTGGGATTTGAGGGAAACCAAATAAATGTATTTATGCCCCTCTCAAGTGCAGAATCAATTGGCAGATGCAGGAGAAAGACAGATGAAGATCAGTATGTCCCCTGGTTAGAGGGCTACCTTCCTGTACTCTGCAGCTAGGGACAGAGAGAGAGGAAAAGGGGGAGAGGGGAGGATGAGTCACACCTCTGCAGAGTGAAGGAGACAAATTCTGTGGTCCTCAGACACTTTTAGACATGCAGGTTATAGATCCAACTCCCAGAAATACTGAGTCAAACTTGGGGGTGGAGGGGCAGCACCTTGTTTTAATAAGCCCTGCAGGTGGATCTAGTGCAGGCCCGAAACTGAGAACCACTGGCCTAGCAGAAGTTGCTCCCTATGGAAATACAAGGCCCAGGAAGAAGAGCTCCCCTGGAAGATTCTGCCACTGTGCTGACCCATTTTCTCTATTCCCGGGAAAGCAAATCACCGAGAGAGAAGTTTCATAGTATCCACAGTTGGGTTTTAGCTTACAGCTATTCCAGGAGATACTAGTGGAGGCTACTCCTGACCTCTACTCCAACAGGGAAAAGGGCCATGGGTTTGGTGTTTTCTAGCCTTGCCTCTTACAGGCCTTGAAGGGGTTGCCCTTGATAGTTTCTGAAGCCTCTAGAATGACCAATAAGGAGAAATCAAAGCTGGAAGCATGTGACTCCTCCCTGTTGAAAACTTTCTCTAACTGTCCATTACACTTAGATTTCAAACTAAATCCCTTGCCAGGGCCTGCACCTTTCCACCTACACCTCACCCATTCCCTCACACTTCCAGTTACTCTGACTCGCTTCTGTCCCTCTGAGATGTCAGCCTCACTCCTGCCTCAGGACCTTTGCACCTGCTGCTAGACATTGGCATCCCTGGCTCCTTCCTGTCCTTTAAATATAAACCCAAATGTTTCCTCTGACCACCCACTTCAAGTGCCCTGCCCACCCCACTGGTCATTGTTTATCTCATTATTGTTACCCTGGTTTACTTTCTTCCCAGCATTTGACCATATAGAAATATGATCTAGTGTCGGTTTTTTTTTTTACTGTTTGTCTCCCCCTCACTGAAATGTGAGAGGGAGATGAGAGATGAGGGACCTTGTAGTCCTAGCACCAGAACAGTACTGTTATATTGTTTGCATGAGATTTACATAAATATTTGTTAAATGAATGAATAAATTCATTAATAACTGCAGGAACACACAAAGGCCTCTAAGAGAGAAGGATCAGAGTAGAGTGACTCAGCCATCAAGAGGTGTAGGTCTGCCTTCTTCCCAAGGACAGGGGCAGCTGAGGCCAACTGAGTGGGGCTGGAATGCTGCGCTCCATGCATTTCTTCTCACCCATTGTCTCAGGGCCAGCCCTCACCACCACTTCTCCTCTTCCTTGCTTCCCTCTGTCTACCTCCACTGTCATTACATTACAGTCATTAGAAGCCAAAGATTCACACCCTCCTGTTGTCTTTTTCATAAAAGACTGTTAATGGAGTTAGTTTTCAGCAGGGGCACTGCAAAATGTTGTCAAAACTCTAACTTGGCCGCCCACATCCACATAATTAATCACACAGGAGACCAGAAAGAGGTGGCATGAGGGCTCGGGCTTGGCTGTGCGGGGGCCCTCTTCCCAGAGTGGAGTGTGGTACATCACACCACCGCTGCCCACCAGGAGCCCACAGTCTGGAAACAAGACAACCCAACTGGAGCCACTATGAAGTAGTGCAGGTCAGGATCTAATTAGCACTGGAGGGGGGAGGGCACTCCTCCGCCTTCAGGAGGTTGGTAACAAAGGAAAGGAAATTAAATGGGGAGGGTACAGGCTGGAGGTAGAAACAAGATTAAAAACAGTCTCTTCTAGAATTATAAGAAGCTAGCATTTATTGGGTAATATATTAGTTCTCTATTGCTATATAACAAGCTGACACAGACTTAGTAGCTTAAAAAACACATATTTATTCAGTTTAAACATTTATACTTTTTTTTATTGTTTGGGATTCATTGAAGGTACAAAGAATTAGGTTACACTGATTGTGGTTGTTAGGTGAAGTCCCTCTTGTAATTGTGTACTGCCCCCAAGAGGTGTGCCATCATGACCCCCTCAACGTCCCTCTCCCCAATCCCTCCATCCCCTGCCCCACCCCTTGTATTAGATCATCTACTGCCTTCATATTAGAATTGAGTACATTGGATTCTTGCTTCTCCATTCTTGTGATAAACATTTATACTTCTAAATATACCTTTATTCAGTTTTCATGGATCAAGAGTCCAATAAATAGCTTAGCTGGGTTCATTTCTTGAGGTCTTACAGGGCTGCAATTAGGTTGTCAGCCAGGGCTCAAGATCTCATCTGGTGGCTCGACTGGGGAAGAATCTACTTTTCCACTTGAATGGCTGCTGCAGCCTTCAGTTCCCTGTGGCTGTAAGACTGACAGCTTCTTTTTTTTGCTGGCTGTTGGTCTGAGCCTGCCCTTGGCTGCTGAAGATTTCCTACAGTTCCTTGCCACATGGACTTCTCAAACTTGCCTGCAGACTAGCAAGCAACAAGGAGAATTTGCAGAGTAAATTAGCCAGCAAGATGGAGTATTATATATTATTACATAATCATGGAAGTGATATCCATTCTATTAGTTAGAAGGAAATTATAGGTTCTTCCCAAATTTAACAGCAAGGAATTTACAGGGGTATAAACACCAGGAAGGATGTGGGATTATGGAGGAGCCACCCTGGAGGATGTCTTCCACAGTTCCTATTAGGTGTTCAGGATGGTGCCAAATACTTTTGAATGTGTCACTTCAAGTAATCACTAAAACAACCTGTAAAGACAGGCATCATTCCTATTGCACAGATGAGAAAGTTTAGGCTCTGGGGAATGAGAACTTGTCCTCTGTCCTGCTGATGTTAAGATGGAAACCACCACATCACGGCATTGAGTTAGCTTGTGCACACTTCGACTGAAGGGTCTGCCTCCGTACAGTCAGGAGCAAGGGCCTGAGGGAAGCAGAGAAGAGAGAACCTGGAGGAAAAGGGATCTAGCCAGCGCCCCAAGAGGCAGGAGACCAGAAGGAAAGGACAGCTGCGGATCACATTTTAAGAATGAAAGAAACAGAGAGCACTTGTGTCTGATGATCTCTGTTTTCTCAATGAAGCAGAAAATGAGGGCGTCTCCTGAGAGGAGGGTGGAGGTTGGGCTGGTGGGGGAGCAGAGCCAAGCTGGAATCGCAGCTGTGAGGCTGGGGAATGGGAATTCTGCCAGTGTGCATGTAAGGTTGTCAAGCAGAATGAGGCTGCTTCCTTCATGAAGACTGCAGGGATAGGCTTAGTAGGGGGTGTCCCCACTCCCACCCCTGGCACTTTGTGTATTTGCTTTAATCGCTTTGCCTTGCAGTGCTGTGATTTATACCCATGTCCATCTCTCTCAGCAGAGGAAAAGTTCTCATGGGGCGCTAACAGTCATCCATGCTGCACCTCCCTGTCCTCAGCACAGTAGTTGGTACATGGGGATCCTCTCTTAATGGCGTGTCTGATTCCAGACCCTGAAATTGACATCACTCCACTATGTTACTGCTCATCCCCAATGGTGGTTCTAAAAGACTGGTCAGAGATATGGAGTTTTGCTTTTGTTTTGAAAGTAAAAAGTTCAAATAGTGCCTAGAGTAGAAGCTGTAAGTTCTCCCTCATGGAACAGGGCTTCAAGGTGGAGTTAGGGAGGTGTCTGTTTCATGCATAAACTGCAAAAAGCAGCTTTGCATTTTGGCTCAGTCTTTTTGATGGCAAGAAATTTAGAGAACCATTTCAAAATATTCCATTTCAACCTTTATTGATTGGTCTAAAACACTGCCCACAGTATATTGTTGCCTGAAAACTCCGACCACTGTATAGACACTTACAGCATAATCCCATTCGTGTCAAATTATTGTCAAGTAGCTAAAAACCCAACTCCAACCATCTGAGGCAAAAAGTGAAAAGTGAGGGCTCATCTTCAATGAAAAGTGAAGGGGAATGCACTGATGGCAGGGGGACTGTGCCATTTGGCCTTATTCTCAGACTCTGTGAGATGCCAGGTGGCTGTCAACAGTCTCCCCGGGCTGCATTCTCCCCCAGGACTCCTGACAAAGGTTCTGAGGTCCACCCTGATTGGACCAACTTAGGCCATATGGCTGTCGCCGACTCAGTTACTAGGGCCGGGGGATTCTGTCCTCTGATCAAAGCCTTGGCCACTCTGAACAGGGAATGAGGGTAGTGTGACCAAGAGCAAGAAGAATGGATGCCAAGTCGCCATAAATTTAATTGTGTCTACTGAAAAATGACTAGGTGGATGCTCCAAGCCTGGGACCTGCAGGCAGAAGCCCCCTCTGTTGGTTTGTGTCGTGTACATGTATGTGCACATGCTGTGTGTGTGGGGGTGTGTGTGTGTATGTGTGTGTGTGTGTAAAATCAGCCCCACCCTCATCCTGACTAGAGAACACCACTGGGGACTTATCCCGGCTGGCTCATTAAGGGTATCTAAGCCTTGCTACAAACCCTGGGTCCCCTCTGACCCACAAACTCCAGCTTTCTAACCGCTGCTGCTTGATCCCATCCCTGGGATGAGCCCCTGACTAGGAGCCTTATACAAGGCCTGAAATGGGAGCCTAAACTGAACTCCAGGCCTTCTGACCCTGGCTGTCTGCCCAGTCCTGCCACCCTCCTCATCAGAACTGGGCCTCATGTTCCTGCGCCTGACCCTGAGTAGGGTCCTCCAACCTGGATCACCACCCGGGGTCAGGATGCTCCTACCTCCATAGCTGTCAGCTTCTGAACCCCTGGAGACTCCTGCCACCTGCCCAAGCCATGCCCTTTGGACGGTGTCAGCACTTTTCTCAAAGCCACCCTTCCCTTCCCCCCCGCCCCAGGATCAATTTCCCCATCCCAATCTCTTCTGCACCAAACCACTCACTCCCCCCTAAAGCAGCAACCACAACTGCTCTTCTACCCCACACATGAGACCAGGGGCAGGCAAGACAGTTGAATGACATTTTATTTTTTCGAACTGCATCCATCAAGCTCTACCCGAGTCACCTTTCCCTCTGCGTTGTTTCCTAGCCAACATCTGGCACTTCTTCCTGGCATTACACTGTCTGCGATAGATTTGGAGCTCCTCTTGGTACTTAGCTCTCAGAAGAGCTGCTCTCTCTTCATACGGTTGCTTCTCCGCATTGGTTGATAGGGACCACATCTTTCCTGTGGCCTTTGCCACCTGCACCACGGACCAGCTTGGATTCTCCCTCTTCAGCTGGGCATAGTGGTCTTGGCAGAAGAGTAGGAAGGATGACGGGGGTCGTCTGGGTGCTTGGGGGTCCCGCTTTCTTCTTTTCTTCCTCTTACCAACGTAATGCATCATTTCTTCCTGGTATCGGGCTTTGTCAAGTTTGGCCAGAGCTTCATATTTGGCCTTTTCATGCTTTGAGATGGATCTCCATTTTTCTGAGCACTTTCTAGAGAACTCTTTAAAGCCAACGTAGGTATTTGGCTGCTGCTCCTTGCATTTGTTTCTGTAATTCAGCAAAAAGTGGATGTAAGAAGAGACATTCACCTTAGGCCTTAACTGGACTCCTTTTCCCATGTTCATAAGATCATCTTTTGTCTGGAATCAGTAATTTGGACAGCAGAGACTTTTGTCCCCACACTTCAGGAGCAACCTAGGTGCTCTCCTTGCGATGAAGTTTTCTCTCTGGGTGAGCTGCAGTCAGAGGTGGGCCTTTTCAGTACTGGTGGCATTGTCAGGTCAGAGGAAGAAAATTGTGACATCATTCAAAAGCTGGCCAATCCCAGCCCACACCTGCATTCATTTGCATGTAGGTACTCTGATTGGTTGATGACTTGAGGGGCAATTATTGCCTCTCTCAAAAGATGGGGATCGATTCAAAGAAGGCTATGAAACCACTATTTCCCACAGAAATATTTTTTCTTGGCTTCCTGGAGGCTGTGGGTTTTGCTCAGCTTTGGGGGCTTTAAATCCCTCAGGTGTAGTAGCAAGCTGCGGGGTCTGCCTTCCTCACTATAAGTTTTCCAGGATGTCTCATCATCCCTTCCAAAGACAGCCTGGAAATAATGAACATGAGGAGGTGGATGGCTCCAGAGCCGTCACAATAAAATGTGAAGCTTTCTGTTTGCCTTGAACAGTGGCAGCTCATGCTGTACAGAGGGTTTAGTACTAACTCTAAAAGTAATCAGGTGTGACAGCTGTGACTCGGTTCCCATCAGGACAAAGTTGTCTAATTTAAAACCTGAGCACTTAGACTATGAATCTGAACTCTTCGTGTCTCTGAAGAAATTTGAAAGGAAAGAGGGAGGAGCACCTTGAGATGTTATTAATTACACTTGAGTCCATGAAAATGGGATGGAGTTCTTAGCACAGTAGGTGGCCTTTCCACTCCCATGGGAGAGGTCCCTATTTCTTAGGGCTAGACCACAAAGCTACGATCAAACTAGTTGGTTTCTGCATTTTTGTAAAAGTTAATTCAAAAAATCTACTAGTCTTCCAATTAGAAGGAAAAGAAAAGACCAATCATTGTTGTTGAGCCTTCAGGCACTGTGTGATACTTGCTCACAGGGCACCGAATTTAATACCAACTCAGTGGTTGGTGATAGTGCCAGATTCATTAACATAAAAAGTAGCATGTTCAAGGTTAAATAACTCCTAACAGGAGGGACTGTGTGGGTTTTGACCACCAATTACCTGACTCAAGCCTGTGCTTCATCCTGCCTGCATAGAACTGTTCCCAGGGGTGAGGGTGAGGCGATGGCAAAGGTCTAGAGGACTCAGACATTGAGCCTGGCAAGGGAACCTACTTAAGTCTGGACTACATTTTGAATTTTTACAAGTCCATTCCCAAGGCTCCAGGACTGACTTCACTGTTTATCTTCTGAAAAAGAGATAGAAATTGACTAGCAATCCTCAATGCTGGCCCTAGCCCAGCTGCAGGGTGGCTGGGCTACCTAAGGCATCCCTGTGAGCCTATGATCTCTCATAAATTGTTTCAGATTGGCCAAGTAATCCCCAATAGGTGATAAGCTGTAGCTTTGAAGCTGGATTTGGGGGCCTGTAAAATATCAGATGCTAGTTAAGGAGGCCGGACCTTGTGTGTAGGGGGGATCTAGTCAATGGAAACAGATTGCTCTAGGGAAATTTCTCAGCCTAGGTAGCTTTTTTCACTCTGGTTCTTTCTCTCA
This sequence comes from Perodicticus potto, assembly GCA_963574655.1. NCBI lineage: Eukaryota > Metazoa > Chordata > Mammalia > Primates > Lorisidae > Perodicticus > Perodicticus potto. Next base: position 20,856 of record CAUYRH010141845.1, on the reverse strand, counting down.
AGGGGCTAGACGTTGGCTTAGCTGTGTGTTGGATTTGAGAGTGAGCTGAGGGGCAGAGATGAATAGGACATAGCTCCTTCCTGAGAGCAAAAGATGGGACGTGAAAAACTTTAAAGTCTAAACATATTGATCAGGCTTAACCTTCAACCCCTCTCAGGAAGATGAACCCATCATAACCCTCTGGAGGCAGCAGATACTGAAACAGAGTGCAGTAGAAGGTAAAAGCTATGGCAACCTTTTGGTGTTTGAGCCAAACTTCCAATCTAGGGGGAGGAAGCGGGGGAGGGCGACCCTTGTGTAGGGGGCTTAAGGAAGGTGAATAAACATGGCTTTCTACATCAATGCTCTGTGTGCTGGGTATCTAAGGTTTGCCAGATCCTCTTCCAACCTTCTCTAACTGTCTCTTTTGAACCTTCTCTGGCCTGGGAAGCAGACTCATACGGTCCACATCAGTGGGTCCCCTGCCCTCTGGCTTTGATGTTAGTTTAGCTCCTGGGGACCCCCAACAGATTAGAGAGAGAGGAAGGTGAGATCAGGGCGTCCATTCTCCTGGCTCCCTCCTCACCTGTAGCTGGCTCTCCACTTTGGACTAAGGTCTCTGCCTCTCTTAAGGTGTTCTCCCTAAATGACTCTCCTTCCAGGCTCAGGAATTGCACCCTCCCCCGGTCCCTCCTGCCTAGGATGGTAACAGCTCCACTTTGACTAGCCTGTGAGCTCTCTACTACTTTCCTACGTTCTGTGACGTTCCTGTGCTCTGTCCTCACCTTGTAGACAGTCTCTTCTCAAATGATCCTAGAATTAGTCTGATATGAATGGCCATCTCTTTACTGCTGAGACTGCAACCAAAGTACCATGTTTCTAGCCTTCTACCACATAGATATCAGTTCAAAGTAGAGAGTAATAAGCTTCTGGAGACTCAAGTGCCCAGCAGAGTTTTCTGCAGAGGCATGCATGCCTATGAGGGCAGTGGCATGACAGGGCCACACGCCTAGGAGGAGGTGTCTAGTATTCCCTGGATTGTGCAATGACCTCTAGACAGGACCATTGGTAAATATGTTAAGCTTTGGGAGCTGCAGAGTTTCTGTTGCAAGTACCCAACTCTGCCATTGGAGCTCCCAAAGTATTCATAGACAACACATAAATGCATGAGTGTGGCTGTGTTCCGATAAAACTTTATTTACAAAAATAGGTGGAGGAAAAAGTCTAAAAATCAAATCAGAATGATTTCAAGAAGGTGCATAGTGGCTAACCCAGACCACAAAGACTGGCTCAGATACAAGAATGGGTGAGAATGACAACCTCACTGAATTTACCCTTCTTGAGAATTATTCTTCATTCAGCAAGCACTTAGAAAAATACATACAACGAAGTTCACCTAATACAACTGGATATATAACTCCCTTTTTCCTCTCCTGATCCTAACAGGCATATAAAATGTGGAACTCTCTAAGCCTCTGTGAGGTATCTACCAGGTCAGAGGAGCCCAGAACAGTGGACCCTTCCCTTTTTGGTGGGTTTGTTTGTTTTCTATTTTTAGCCGTCAGTATATGTGTGTGAACCTTTCTGAGTACTGAGGGGAATCCAACAGTTCTCTAATTGTTAACAAGCTCAAAAAAAGATTTTCTATCATTCTTCTGATTTTTAATTCATGTATTACATCCTTTGATTATATTAGATCATAATTCTTTTTAATGTATATATAATAATACTTTTATTTCTTTTGGGGGGTATGCTTTTATTTCTTTACTTAAAATAAAAATTATCTGTAGTTAGAATTAAAAAAAAAGAAAAAATGGGTGGAGGGTCATAAATTGCCAACATCTGGTCTAGAGATGTGAGTTGAGTATTTTCAAACATTTTTATTGAAGCGTACAATAAGAAATACATTTTACATCATGACTCATTTACACCCATCCATACTTAATATTTATATAATGCTTGATCTGTGCCAGCCTCTGTTCTCAACACTTCGTGTATATCAATTCATCCAATTCTCATAACAACCCCCATCAGTGCTACTATTTTTATCCCCATTGTAAAGATGAAAATAGCACAGCACAGACAGATTACAGAAATAAAAAGTTTTACAAAACTATACTTACTACATGTGTGACATGCTCTTATTTTCGATTACAGTCACCTCAATATTTTGTTATTTAAACTGCAAACAGCAGACTGATTTCATAACCCACCAGTGGGTTAAAAACCATGGATTGATCTGCAAAGCACCATCCAGGCAAGCTGGGAGGGAGCTTTCACCTAAGAGACTGTAAAATCCTCTTTACTTAATAGCAATAACATGAAGTGGGAAATGTGTGGCCTTTCGAGCCGGGCAGATATGAGTTCAAATTCTTGCTTTGCCATTTATTAGCTGAGCAACTTTGGGCAGGAATAGCTCATGACAACCGTATCTGCAGAAAGTAGTGAGATGATGATAAAACTATTAGGATTTACCAAATTGAAATCATGGAAGAAAAACATCTGCTACCCCTCTCCCCTCAGAGTGGGCCAGACTTAGTGACTCGCTTCTAAGAAATAGAACATGGAAAAGGTCAAGTAGTATCTCTACAGTGGAGAAAGCTGGCAGACACCACCCCAGCCAAGTGATCAAGGTGAACATCATCAGTAACAACAGGTCATGTTGATATCACACACACCCTTTCTGTGACGCCATAATAAGAGCATCTCACCCCCGTGGTATCCTTCCCCCAAATCTAGAGCCCAAGTTTCATCATGAGAAGACATTAGACAAACTCATATGAAGGGACATTCTACAAATACTCGATCAGGACTCCTCAATAATGTCAAGGTCTTGAGAAACCAATAAAAGCCTAGGAAACTGACCAAGATTAGAGGAAACTAAGGAGACAGAACAACTAAATGGCATGAGAGATGCTGGATTGGATCCATCCTGGGTCAGAAAAAAAATGCCTCTAATTGAAAACCAGGGGAATCTGAATAAAGTTATTCGTTTAGTTAGTACCAATGCTGATTTCTTAGTTTTGATGCGTGTGCCACGGTTATGTAAGATGCTAACACTGGGGAGCGGAGGGGAGGGGAGGGATATACAGGACATTGCTGTACTATCATTGCAACTCTTATTCTTACTTCAAAATAAAGAAGTTGTCTAAAATTCTCCCCAGCTGGCAGCAATGTGCATCAGGGTTGAGACACCTGGCTCTTGATCTGTTACCTCTAGGACTCACAGGGCCTGATTTTCACCCTTAATCTCAGCAGCATATGCTCTTGGCATCTCTCTGTCAAAGTATTTCTCAGGTTTGGGGACATGTTGGAATCACCTAAGCCTTGAAAAATCCCAGTGCTCACAAAAACAGCAATACCTGGCATAGGCATTTATCTGACAGATGCTTTGAAGCTTCCTCTGGCCTCCTCCTGCCCCTTCTTTGTGGAGGAGGACTCCCTGGCTGCATTTTCCCTTCTGAGCAAGGTGTTTGTTGCAGGTAGGACAACGGCTCTTCAAAGATGTCCACATCATAAGCCCTGAAACCTGTGAATTTGTTACCTTACCTGGCACAAGGGAGTTGGCATACAAGATTACATGGAGGATTCAGAGATAGGGAGATTATCCCGGATCGTCCAGGGGGATGTGATATTATCACATGGTCCTTAGAAGAGGGAGGCAGGAATCTCAGAGGCAGAGGAGACGGGATGACAGAAACAGGATCAGAGGCAGAGAGGGCTTTGAAGATGGAGAAAGAGGCCATGAGCCAAGAAATGTAGGCGGCCACCAGGAGCTGGGAGAGGCGAGCAAAAGGATTTTCCCTTAGAGCCCCCAGAGGGGTGCGTCCATGCCAACTTCTTCATCTCGGTCCACTGAAATCCATTTTGGTCTTCTGACCTCCAGAATTGGAAGATGAATACATCTGTGTAGTTTTAAAGTCACTGAATTTGCAGTTATGTATTAACGCAGCAATGGGAAACTAATAAGGTGTCTTTCTCATCCAGCTGGTGGTCTATAACTTTTCCTGGCCTGCCTTAACTGCTGCTTGCATTAACAAGGATGAAAAATTTAAAGATGAAAAATTTTGTCTCCACGTATGGGATTAGTTGAGGAGGAAAGAGCATGATCTATTCAGTTCTCCACACTCTTCTCCCCTCGCTTGCTGACTCATTAAGTCACTAATTCACTCATTTGCTTGCCAATTCATGCTTATATTCTTAGATTCTTTCCGTTCATTCACTCACTGGTGGACTCACACACATCTCAATAAAAAGCTTTTGAGCTGCTGGAGCAATAGGGCTGCTGTTTGATGGTCAGTGACAGGAGTGTTTGTGGGACTGAGGTGTCTCAGGAAAGAGGCTTGGTCAAGGGAAGCATCTAGCCTCTTCTAGACCTCTGCGTATAAGAAGCCAGACTGGTGGGGAAGGCCAGGCCATGAGCAGCCCTATTGAGGGTCTTTGGCGCTGACCCTGTGCCAGAAACTGTTATTCTATCAGATGAGTTATTCAATCCTGATGTATTAATAAAAAGGATGATCATTCTTCAGGTGCATCATCTCTAGAAGCCTGGGCAGAGTAATTTGTCACATAGCTGTGAGTGGGAGAGCCAGGCTTCAAACTCAGGTTGATGTGACTCCTTGGTTCAAGAGTTTACCCTCCACTCACAGTCTAAGAGCTCCTGTGGCTGGGGCTGGGAGGGGCAGAAACTGGAAGGAGCAAGGCAAAGGATTTCAGGAGGAGGGAAGGTAGAGTCAAAATAAGATGTCTGAACCTCAGCGTTTAAAGGGATTCAAGTGAGTCTTTTGTAATCTGGGTTGAGCCTCGTTACAGATGATCTCGTCAATTTATGTCCAAGTCATGGGATGTTCTGAGTCCAGTAGGTTAGCTGACCTGGGTGATCCATAGAACTTCACCTATAGGAGCACATGAGCTGGGCCCACCCCCCGAGGGCAGAAGCTGCCCAAAGCTGAGTAAGGGGTCATCAGCACCTGGCCAGATGGGCTGGCGAACGGGGAACAGGAAATTGTTCAGATAATTAGACACAAGAATGAGATCAGCATGGCAGGGGGCAGGCAAGCCTGGCTACTTCTGGTAGGATGTGGGACAGATCTAGAACAAGATCAACTTTGGGGGACATCCTGCCCATAGTGATCTGTGTTACCCCTCATAGGCCTTAACAAACCTACTCCCTTAAGACACAGAGTGGGAAGGTGGCCCTGACCGGGCAGCCTGCTCCCTGAACTCTTCCACCCACAGTCGACATCTTTTTTCTTGCCTGCCTGGCACCCCTCCTTTCTTTTAAACACATGCTTTCTTTTGGAGAAATGTCCCCAAATTCGTTATGGGGTTCTAGTGGGGACCATGTCCTTAGCCCCAGGAACGTGCACATGCCTCATATGAACTAATCAGAGGCCTCTCATGGGCTTTTTCTAATTAGATCCAAGGGGAAAGCTCTTCATCTTTTCTCTGTTGGTGAAGGTCAGAGAGTAAATAAGCAGGCTCCAAGAGTGTCATGGTTCCAGCGTCAGGAAGCCACCATTTGGGATAGAGAGAAGGATGGACAGCAGAGAGGGGCTTTGTGGCACCTGAGGTCCTGGTGCTGGTCACCTTTGCAGGCAGCACATCCCTACATCCCTGTTCTTCCTGTGGTTTGTCTCAGCAGCCAATAATTCCTTCTCTAGGCTGATGTGATCAGGATTTCTGCCATCTGAAACCCAAAGTATAAGACATTACTAAGGCAGATGGGATGGGGGCAACTAACTTGAGAAGACAGGAACTCTCTGCTCGCCCATTTTGGGATGTTTTTAGAGTGCTTGCTACGTGCCAGGCACTGTACTGAGAGTTTTTGCAGGAAGCATCCCACCTAAACCCCTTAAGGACTCTATGAAGTAGCTGCTATTGTTCTCCTTATTTAATAAATGGGGAAACTATCTTATTAAATAGATGAGGCCCCAAAATATGTCAGTTACTTGTCCAAAGGAAGCAGCTAGTAAGTTTAGAGCTGAGACGTGAACCCGAGCACTGCCCTTCTAAGGCCACATGCTGCTGACTACCCCAAATTGTATTCTGCTCAGTAAACTGGTCCCTTTGCCCATGAGTCTCCCTTGCTATACAGAAACACGACCACATAGCACAGCCGACACTTGTAGCTGCTGTGTCTGGAGGCCTTAGTGGACTTTGTGAGCATCACTGTATCATCTTTAATCCTCACAGTAATTGCATGAGATATAAACTGGGGAAAGGGGGGTTTAAATAGGCGAAGCCACCTCCCCAAGGTCACATGGTCAACAGATGGTGGAGGCAGGATAAGAATCCAACTCCAGGGGACTCTAGGACAACTTGTTCACTGGTCTCAGTGTGTGTGAGATGTCTAGCCCACCCATTCTCCAGCGGCCAGGAGGCTCACTCCTTCAGCCAGGCTTCAGAGCTGCTGGTCTCAGGCAGAGCTGCCTGACTGCCTCCTGAGGGGTCAGGGAGCACCAATGCTCAGAGGCAGAATGGTGGTCACGTAGCAGGTCACATGCCCCTGAATGGCTCTCCAAGAAGCCATCTAGGCCAAGCTGCTCTGGGGTCTACCTCATCCCTGCATCCTCTGGAGCGTTGGGGTCAAAGCACTGACAATATCCCACTCCTCTGCTCTGACCTAAGCAAGGGAGGAAAATAGCTGACATTTGTGAGGCACCCACTGGGTGTCAGGCACAGTCGTAGACATACTCTACACAAGTGTGGCCGTGCAGAGGAATCCCATTGCACAGCTGAGGAAACTGAGCCTCAGGGAAGCAATCCACATGCTCATGGTCACACAACAGTGTGAGCTAGTATGGAGCTTGGATTCAAATGCAGACTGTCAGGTGCCAGGGGCCTGGCCCTTAACCTTTAACCTTAAACCTATTGCCTCTGTGGGGAACAAGACAGGGAATGAATCAGACAGGTGGCATCTCCACTCAGGCAGATACCTGAGCCAGGAAGGGGAGGTAGGTGCTATGGTCACCGGGCTCTTCAAGCTTGGGCTCTGTCCTGGGCCACATCTGATGGGGGCGGGCTATCACCCCAAATCTGTAATCTTGAATAACAGAGACTTGGGCTGGGGAAAGGGAACAGCCCTGTAAGGGCCTAGGAGCTGGTCAGACTGGATCAGAAACTGGAGGAGGACGAACATACAAGGTGCAAGACATCACATGAGAGTGAGGCCGGTAGGGAGGGCACGCGGCAGCAGAGGCGGAAGATACGATGCTGGACACCCAGGGAGAGCCAAGTCCACAAGGCCTTCACTTCATCACATTAGTGCTCAGCACTCCTCTCTGCCAACCTCAACTTCAAAGCAGGGGCCGTAAGGCCCCACCTTCCTGAGAGAAGTGCCAACAGCTGATTTGCCCAGCTTAGGTCACATGGCCACCTCCATCCAATCAGCTATTGCCATGGCGATTGCACATGGCTGCCCCTTTCAGGAGCTGAAGTTTCAGGGAGGGAGACTGGTCTTTAAAAGCTTCTAGTACTCAGAAAAGATTAGAACTGCCTGCTTTAGAGCTGAGGGCAGAGGAGGGAGGTGGGCAACTCAGAAAGGTTGCAGGGCATCCACCACAACAGCCCCGCCCCAGAATGTGGCACCTGGCACCAGTTCCCATCTTCAGACCCAACCCTGTTCCATCATCTCAGCATCATGGGCACATTGTCTCCATAGAAGGCAAGAAACAGCTTGCCATCCCTGCTGCCAGCTGAGCAAGGAATGAAAGGAAACTGACACCCCACACCTCCCCCAGACCTCCTTGACGTGCCACCACCCAACGTGTACGACCTAGGATATTGGTGATAAAGCACTCATCCCAACAGCAAACACAGCTGGGAGCCCTGTCCCTTGGCACTCCCAGGCACAGACACATGTCCTCCAGAGAGCCCAGCATCGGGAGGAAAAACATTTACCTGATGTGGTTTGTGTGGGTTCCCTGGAGCTAACAATTAGCTGAGCAGGAAAGAGCTCTGATAATTTGCTGAGTTTATTGAGTTGCTTCTGGGGAAGAAGGAACATTTGCCCACATTGATTATTAGACCCCACTGCTGCCGTCTTGGGGATAGGTCACCATTAGAAGAGTCCCCTGGGAAGGCATTGCAGCTTGTAAGTGAAAGGGAGCACAGCCAAGTTGAGAAAGCAAGTCTTTCTCATAGGAGTGGGCATTGCCCCAGCAAGCCCAGACGAAGGCAGCTTGGAGTTCAAGGCCCTCCATATTGTCCCCTGGCTCACCTGCTTGCTGCCTCTTCCTCTGCTTTTCCCCATCTGTGCCCTCTGCTTTCACCAGCAGGGTTTCATTTGTTCATTCATTCAATCAATCATCCCTTCTTCCATTGAGAAATAGTTACTGAGCCATTTCCTTGTGTCAGGCACTCTGCAAGGTCCCAAGGGAAGAACCGTGAACAGGAAGGAAGCAGCTCACAGACCACTGGGTGAGGCAGATGTCTAAGAAAGACCTGGTGAGGCAAGAACGGTGGGCGAGAAAGTGCAGGGAGTCGGGAGGGCATGCCGGAGAAGCAAACCAGACTTGGCAGCAAAGGTTTCCAGGAGACACAGCTGATGCACCTGCAGGATGGGTGAGAAGTAACTAGAAAAAAAAAAAGGGATGGATCAAGACTGGCAGAGAGAATTTGGCAAAGTGGTGAGTTTTTGATTTTTGGAAACATTCAAAATAGATCGTTTTGAAAACTGACCATTTGTGAAGAATGCTGTGGCTGGGATTCACACGTAGCTAGGCGTTAGACCCAGAAAACCTTTGCCGTTCTCAAATCTAAGGTTTTAAGATTAGCTGGTTCTCACCCTCTTGATAGCAGAGGAAATATAAGTAGATGCTCCACCAGTGACAGCAAGTGACTGGTGTGTGTTTATTCCTTTATTTACTCATTCACTAAGCATGTATAATTAAAGTATTCGTAACCCATCTCCACCAAAGCAACTTGTGCATTACGTGGCACTCCCAGGGGCTCAGTCGATCTGCCCGGTCCCGTGGCACCACCAGACCGTCTCGCTTCCCCATCCCCACCCTCACTGCCGGTGCACTTCTGCTCCCACCAGCTGAGTCTTGCACTTTCTGAGATGCAATTGGGTTTGTTGCCAACTCTGTCTGCGCCAGTCATACTTGTTATTGTAATTATGTGATTTAAATTAAACATCACATAAACTGATGAAATATGGGTGTGAAAGGAAGTTGCATCTATGGAAACTAAATTGAATGCTTTGGAATGACTCCATGCAGGAGAGTCTCTATAAAGAATTGCTTGCTAAATATTAGGTGTGAGTGAATGAGACAGCTGCACCCCACTGGGTAAGGGATGTGGGGTTCGGGAGAATGGGGAATGGGACGCTCCAGTGCCTGGCACGTAGTAGGTTTTCAATAAACATGTGTTGGCTGGATTATCTCTAGCAAAATTGGGAATGGTGAGTGATGCATTACAGCTATGGTTTACATAAAATATACACTGTGAGGGACAAGCCCACGGTCAGAGGAAAGGCCTTGGTCCTGCGCTAAACTAATTGACAATAGATGTGCATTTAAGTATTTTGCATTATAAAGCAGTGTTTAAACTACATAGATATCCTTTTATGATTCCCTACTTAGAAATTAAATTTTAATTAACCAGCCGACTGCATCATCTGTGAAGCTTCTACAGTTGGGGTCAGCAAACTTTTTTCTGTGACGAGACAGAAAATAAATATTTTTGGCTTGCAAAGTCTCTGGCACAACTACTCCACTCTGTTGTTGTCATTTGGAAGCAGCCATAGACAGTATGTAAATGAGTGGGCCTGGTTGTGATCTGGCAAAACTGTATTTACAACAACAGGCAGCGAGCCACAGTTTGCCCACCCCGTCCCGTGGGATTGATTTGTTCTGCGTGCCAGGCACTGTGCTGTGCTGCTGGAGAGGACGAGACAAAGGAGACTCTGTCCAAGCTCTTAGGGAACTTGCCTTCTAGTTGGAGAGATAGTCAAAGCAAAAGACAGAAGTGGTCATGTCGTACATTTCAAATCCTGTACATTAAAAAGTCAGTGTTGTACACGAAAACGTTTGGACTTGATTCAGGAGCCAGTGGGTTCACCCTTCACACCTGGGCCTTTGAGCAAGGCAGGGACGTGTTCAGATCTTCCCACAGAGTATAGATGATGGAGTGGAGGCAGAGGGCAGATCAGAAGACTGTTTCTGCAATCCACGTGAAAAATAATAAGGTCACCAGGGGGCCTCACTTGGCCATGGGGAGAAGGAGGGGGTGATGAGGATGCTACATGGATTGGGTGACTGGGAGGGCAGTGAGGATTAGGGGAGGAGGTGCGCTGGGAGCAGGTATGATTGGGGGAGCTTCGGGCTGTTCAGAGAATAGTAACCAACCCCAAACACATTGTAGGTGGTCGGGAGTTGGCTCAGGTCTCTTGGAGCTTCCTGCACAATGTGGGTGGGCAGGCACCGCCAGGAAAGTAAGCCGTCAAAGATAAGGCTGGAGACTGGGGGACCAGTTGTCCGAAAGAGACTTGCATTCATCCCCAGCATTCACCCAGTTCCCGGAAATGGATAACATCATGGGATTGTCTGGGGAAAGGATTTATCTTAGCTAAAGGAAAATTGATTATGGAAGGCATTTGTGATAAGGTTCGGTGTGAAGGCTGAGTCAATAAAGGCTCAATTCAGGGATGAAAGGTAGCTTAGGTTGGCAGGGGAGCCAGAATTAGCCTCCAACAAGGGCCTTTGGGCCATTTGGCCACCATTACCTTTCCAGAAGGGTTTCCCTGTTTGCATCATGGCACCTCTTCATCCTTCTGGGAGGCAAGCACATGGCAGATGGGAAGGAAAGAGGACTTGGGAGTGGGGATAAGGTGAACACCTCCTATATTTCATGCTCCTAGGCCAGCCTTGGAGGTGGAGGAATGTTTTACACCTGGTCCTGGGATGTGGAAGTGCTTCAGCCCTGAATCGGACCCAGGCTGTACACAGAACTTAGTCACAAGATAATTCCCACAGGAGGTGCTCTAGGAACACAAAAGCCAGACACTATTGATGGAGAAGGAGGAGTAGGGGCTGCACAGAGAAGGGGACACTGCGGCTGAACCTTCGAGATGATGGGCTTTGCAGGGACTCCCCGTATCTAGGGAACTCCAGGGGAAGTGGTCTTCATTGTTAAGCATAGTGCCTTGTACACAGTATATGCTTGGGGAATGCGTGAATGAATGTTCTCTGGAAGATGTCCATTTTCAGGGATGCTGGGATTGAAACCAACATCTCCTAACGCTCCTCCCCCAGGAGGATCAAATCCTCGCAGTCCCAGTTATCATCTTACAGGGGATGTCACCCAGCCCCTCAACATCGTCAGCACACAAGAAGCTTCTTAGGAAGCAATACTGTCTACCAGCTCTGCTCTGAGCTCTCCCATCGCCAAGAGAAGGGCTCAGAGCTTTCAGCAGAGGAACTCAAAGCCACGTTTTCTATAATCAACCACATGCATTAAAGGAAGTGATTTTTTTTTCCTTTATTCTCCCCAAGCCAGATTCCATTAATGAAGCCCCATTTAACAGAAGTCAATTTACCAAAAAGAAAAAAAAAATGGAGTGTAATTGCTTAAATACATTTTATGTTGTACTGCAATAGCAATTTCCTGGGCGAACTTGGAATTCCCCAGGCCCCCCATAGTGAAGTTAATGTGGACAGAAAGGTTTGAAGGGGAGAATCTCGCTTTGTGTTTCTCTCCTTTAATTATGATTCTAAGAGGGAGCAAAATTAAAGAGGATCCTGGGGGGAGGAAGGAGGGGCAGGACAGGAACAGAATGGAACTCAGCCGCGACTGTTCTGCTGCCTTCCTTCGTGTTTGCATGTACGTGCCAGCTTAACGCAGAGGCTGAGTATGTGGGCTCTGAAAGGGATGGCCCGAATTCGAATCCCACCTAATAGCTGTGTGACTCCGAGCAAGTTCCTTTACCTCTCTGTGCAGCCTGGTGGTGCAATGGGAAAGAGAGTCAGTGCAAAGGCAGAGATGCACAAAAAGCAGTGTGCAGTCCAGTACACGTAAGCGCTTCTTTCTAGAGAACGGAGTGTGTGTGTGTGTGTGTGTGTGTGCATGCGCGCGTGTGTATACGTGTGTGTGCTCTCGTGGCGAGAAGACAGAAAGGAGGGAAAATAGGAAGGCTTCACTGAGAAGGTGACATGTGATCAAAGGCTTGGAGGACACGAGGGGGCTGAGCCGGGGAGGTCTGAGAGAAGAGGCAGTGTGAAGACCCAGAAGGGGGAGCGGGCCTGGCCAGCTTTGAACAGCTCGGAGACCCAAGTGGCTGGAGCATGAAGAACAGAGAGGTGAGGAGACAAAGAGGCAGGAGACGTGAAGGTGCACAGGCTTTGCTACAGCCTTGTAGGTCCTTGTAAAGTCTGTTAGTCTGAGGATTGGAGCCAAGGTTTGTTTTGTTTTGATTCGTTTTTAATTAACTCTATTATGGTATAATTTACACAAAATAAAATTACCCATTTTAAGTGTACAGTTCTTTGGAGCTTTGACACATGTGTGTATCCCGTATAATCAACATCTCATTCAAACTGTAAAACATTTCCATCACCCCCGAGGGTGCCCTTTCTGCTTTTCCAGCCAGACAGTCCCCCAACCTTCGCCTCTCATCCTCAGCTCCAGCAGTCGCTAATCTGATTTCTCTCACTAACGGTTGGTCTTTCCTGGCGTTTCATACGAATAGAATCACACAGTATGTGCCCACAGTACAAACCCTGTTAACGGCTCAGTGGGACGCTTAGGAGAGCCATCCACGGTGTTGCAAGTATCGGTGGTTCGCTCCTTTTCTTGGAAGGTTTTAAGCAAGGCCCGACACCATCTCAGCAGCAGAGTCTGATGTGATGATTCTGCTATGTAAGCCCCCAGTTCTTTGATAGACATCAAGAAAATTCTCAAATGCTCAACATTTATGCCCAAAGGAGGCAAGGGCTGAACAGAGTAAAGATGCATGGGTGATACAGGGCCCACAGCGTTAAGCCTTGGAAATTAACAATCAGTAGGATTCCTGGGAGTGAGTAAAGGTGTGGGAGAAATGGGAGGTGGGAGATGTTCCTTAGGACTTCTCCAGGCTATCCAAACTGAGGTTAAAGCAACCATTCCTACCCTGATCTCATGGCTGGGAAGTCTCCCTGACTTCCTGAGATCATCTGCATCATTAATCTCACTCTGCTCTGGGGACCTCGACACCCTCCCCTCATTCCATTTTTTAATAAGGAGCCTTTGGTTATGATTTATGCAGGTAAGTTCTCCCTATTTCAACGTCCCTTATGTAAATGGCCTCCAAAATTTGTCATTGAGATAGAATTGAATTTGGCCTGGAGGAAAAAAAACCCACAATACAATCTGTGACTCCTTCCAAAACTTAAATGACTCAGTCTGTAATAAACTATTTTAAATGGTATCTGGTGAAACACAGTAATTGGTTTCTATTATAGTTCTTACCATAGCAATGTGGGTTATATTCCTGGAGTTTGGTGCGTGTCAGCATTTTCGTTATAGTAGGAATTCAGTTTTGCGGGGTGTGAAGCTCCTTGGTTAGTTCTTTTGTCCCATACATATTTATGAAGACCCACTGTGCTGGAGCTCTTCCGTCTGCCCTCCAGTTCCTCTTCCTTGCCTTTTCCCCCACGGCTCCATGGCTGAGGAGGCTTCCCTGTGGGCCGCGTCAGTATGCTCCCCTGCCCTCTGGCTTCCAACTGGGCTAGATCAACAGGAGCATCAACAAAGACTAGAGGAGGTGAAGGAGGAGAGTGAGTTCTGGATATTCATTCCCTGCTCTTTTCTGGTGGAATTTGTACGAGTTTTGCACAGCCCCACTGAAGATCTGTGCCCTGAACAGTGGCTTTTTACGTGTATCTCTCCACTTAGAGATAACAATTCCGTCTTCTGCCCATTCTGGGACGGGGAGTGAAATAAGTCCTTACCAGCCCCTAAATATTACCTTTCCCAGATGGTCTTCCCATAGCTCACCCTTACCTTTTAGAGTCATTCATCAAGTTCCTGGAATTATTCTCATAGGACTGTGCCACATGTTTCCTGCTGGAACCCTGACATGCCTACTTTGCACCAAGCATTGTGGTAAGCTCTACGAACTAGGAGGAACCATGAAAGAACAGTTGCCATGACAAGAGCTTGCTGTGCCCAGGGACCGTGCTAAGGTCTTTTTATGTATGATCTCATTTAATCCTTGCAGCTCTTAGAGGGAAAGGTCTGTTACCCCCATTTTTAAAATAAGGTCACTGAGGGTTGAAAGGTAGGAGCAGTGGCACCCAGAGAGGAGATCTGGAAGGGAGAAGTTTAGGGCAGGTTTATTGAAAAGGGATGTTGACCTCCTTGGCAGGGTAATGATGGCGTCTGCACCTGGGGTCAGTTAGAGACCCTTTTTAGGGGGGCCATAGGGAGTGTGCAAATTCTACAGCTTGCCTGAAGGGATTTGGTGGGTTAGGGTCCTTTGGTGCAAATTTCTTCAGGGGTGGGGCTAACTAGGTCCATTGTGTTCTTTGTTTCAGGAGTGGGGGCAGGTTTGTCCCAGTAAGGGTTTAGGTAATTTTTCTAAGATTACACAGCAATCCCTCGAGAGTTCAAGCTTCTTCACCACTGGGCTACACTGCCCCATTGAGGAGTTTTCTTAGGGAGATACACACCTAGATAAAGGACTTAACATTTGAATAAAACACTGTGGCGTCACAGAGGAAGGAAAAGAAAATTCTATTTATTGAGCCCAATATGTGCCCAATACTGAGCGAGGTTCTTGGCCGGGAAGGTTTCTCATTTCCTCTCACAAACTCTTAGGGCTGGTGTTATTCTCATTCTTAAAAAGGTTAAGTATTGAGTTCAGGATCACACTGGTGAAGCCTGAATCTAAACCCAGATCTGTTGGCTTCAAAGCCAAGGAGAGTCAGAAGGGCTTTCCTGGGAATGTCATGGTTCAGGGCGATGATTTTCAATCAGGGTGCCGCGGCACATTGCTGTGCTATGAGACGATTTGGGGGATGCCACAAAAATTTTAAAGATCATGAATTAAATTATTTTCAAATGGGAGTGTATCCTTTTTTTACTTTTTGTTTTGATCAACATAATTTAAGTGTGCCGTGCAAGTTTACCTACAGGTTCAAATGTGCCATGAGATAAAAAAGGCTGAAAAACACGGTTTGAGGGGCCTCCCAAAGTTGTCTCCAGTGACATGGATGTGCAGGAGAAAGGGCTAGGTGGGGTATATTCCAGACAGAAAAGGCAAAAGAGAAAGGATGACAGCTTAGGAGACGCAAGCAGGAGGCAGTTCTCACCACACTGCGGGTCTGAAGGGTCAGTCCCCTGGTGTCAGCATCTCAGGGACACCCGGCTGTGGGATGAAGCCCTGGAGGAACCCCCATCCAGCAGCTCGGGTCCAAGCTTCTGGAAGGGCTGGGGCGACACAGCCCTCCTTTCCTGCTCCTGCCCCGGGCGGAGGCCCTAGCATGAAAGGGAAGTGGGTTGAACCCTGGATGCCTGTTTCCCCTCCCGTGCCAGCTCCCGCCTCTGACCTGCCTGCTTCCTGTCCTCACAGGTTCACAGGAGCCAGCCTCCCAGCCCCCGTCATCAGCAGCAAGAACTGGCTGCGGCTGCACTTCACGTCGGACGGCAACCACCGGCAGCGTGGCTTCAGCGCCCAGTACCAAGGTAGGCAGTCCCCCAGGGCCGCCGAGCCTCCTCTGTGGGCCATCCCATCCCCATAATGGGGTTCAGTGTGGCTTCCGGGCATCCTTGCCTCTGGTGTCTGTTCCTCCCAGCAGACCAGAAGCCTGCCAATCTGTGTCTCTGTATCTGCCCTGTGGCCTTTTGCCCCAGGGAGTGACATTTCTGGAATTGTGTAGCCTGAGCTGCCCCACTCAGGTCAGGCTAATAATCTTAATAGTTAATACCGAGGGTCTGCCAAGAGCCAGGCACAGTGCTAGTCACTTGACAAGTACCTCACTAAATCCTGTAAAGAAGATGTCACCACCCCACTTGATGCACAAGGAAGTCGAGGCTAGGAGAAATTAAGCCAGTTTCCTAAAGCCATCAGAACTCCTGCCTTTTGAGTCCAGAGCCCACCCTCTTAACCATCAGCCTTTAGCCTATCTCTGGGTAAAGTGGGAGAGCAGCCCACATTTCCACTCCCTCTCATTTTATCTAGACTACGAGTATATTACAGTCACAGGCAAAATCTCTTTAGGGAGTATGGTAGGTTTGAAGCTCAAAGCTGCGAAGAGCTGCCTAGTGGCGAGAGATCAGACCAGGAATGGCAGGTGGAAATCACCAGTAAGCAGACTTCTGCGGCAGAGATGAAGAATTTCCTAATACCAAGGGTCGCCTATAAAAATGTATGGGTTGTTCCAGAAGGGAGAGCTCTCTGCAACCAGAAGAGACCCAGAATTCCAGCAATGGATGCGAGTGGGTGAGGCTATTCCTTTTCAACATCGAGTTCATTTGAAGTACTCAAAATTTATAGGGATAAACACCGTGGGTTGGACTCATAACATCCTCATTAAGTCTTTAACTATTACCACTCTCAAATGGATGCTGGTTTTAATGTGCCAGCAAACTTAAATTGCACCCCTATTCAGTATATTAATAAGGCCCTACACATAGCCCTGGGCCTCAGAGGCCAAGAGGCTGCTAGTCCACCCTGGGAGTGGCTTAGGGCACAGTGCAGCCTTCTTCACAAAGCCCCTGGGGCCAAGCTTTCTAGCTAGAAATTAGAATGAAATCAGCCCTGGCAGCAAAAGCATTACCTTCAAAATCAGAACCTTTTATGAATGGCCTCATTTTTTTTTAGCCCTGGTAGCAGAACATACTTGCAGTATCTAAAATGTAAACAAGAAACAAACTTAATCCACTAGCGTAATAAAGCCTTGCCCTGAGAGCTTTACTGGAGACATTTTTCCGGTGCTGAGGCCGGCCTCTGTGTGAATGGAACAGCTGTCTGAAGCTTGCTGCAGTGTTTCCCACAACAGAAAAGCAGAGATGGATGTTATAATGGTATCTGGTTTAATAAGTGCTAGGTGCTTCTAATATTTTAAGTTACTAAGGGCCCACATGTTATAGTAATTGGTTAAGGTTTGATGCCAGACAATGGGCAACAAGAACCCACACCAGACAGTCTGTATATCACAGGTGGATTGCCTGCCTGTACACACCAGTCCCTGTGCCAGGCACCAGACGTGCATTGCTCCACTTTATCCTCCCCACAGTGCAGTGATGTATATGTTTTTATGCCCCTTTTTTCCAGCTGAGGAAGCCAAGGCTCAGAGAGGTTGCATAACTAGCCCCAAGTCACACAGCCTATAAGGGGTGAAGTTCAGATTCATTCACAGGCCTCTGGGTATTCTGCATAAGTACAGGGCCTCTTTTATGGTGCACTGGATACATTCCCTTTTCTATTTTTAACTGGTAGCGTTTAAACTTTGTTTCGTTAATGTCACACCACCATAGGACAAACATTAATCACAACTCAGGACACACATACATCTATAGAACTAAACAAAGAGGTCACCAAACAGTATTTACTCTTCCTAAGTGTGATGTGCCCAGAAAATTTCTTTTCCATCTTTTAACTCTAGTTGCAACCTCTACATTAATTTCACAAGTTGTAGCAGGGAATAATGCACAATCTTAAAAACTCTGTTTTAGTTGCCTAAGCCCTATCTCCTCTCTCTGGACTCCTTAGCACAGTCTAGAACGGAGTTCTGCATTTTATTGTATGCCAGTGTTTAAGGAGGGTTTTGTAGGTTAGGGGCACTTGGTAGTTTTTAATTCTAACAGCAAATGTATAAAGTAAGTACTGTTATGAGTCCCATTTTACAGATGAGGAAAGACAGTCACAGGAATGGTACCGAGCTTGCTCAAGGGCTCATCAATAGTGTGCTGGAAGTAGAATTTGAACTCCAGCAGCGTTAATTAGGATCTGGCACGCTTAATTACTGTGATTGTGTCAGTAAGTAGTTCTCCCCTGAGACCTACTCTTTCCAGGATTTGCAGACTGAGGACACACAGTGCGGGATATATAATGGTTATTTAGTAACCCAGTTGGTGACTCTACAAAGCAAGGTTTCTCAGTCTCAGTACTATTGACATAATAGTCACCCTGGATCATTCTGCTGTGGGGAAGTGTTCCATGCATTGTAGGATGGTCAGCAGTACCCTTGTCCTCTGCCCAGACGCAGTGCAGGAGGAGGGGAATACAAGGACCAGTGGCCACTGGCGTTCCCCTCTTACACACACAGTCATCACAACCAGAAAGTCTCCAGACACGGCCAAATGTCCCTCATGTGCAGAGCACTCCTGGTTGAGAACCATTACTCTAAAGGAAGGAAAAGTTGGAACCACTAAAGACCAGTCTCAGCTTTGATGTTGCAAACACGGTCCCAAACAGTGGCAGAGAGATCTCAGCCAGGGAGCCAGCAGGAGACAGAAGGTGTACTTCATGCCTTTAACTGAAGAGGGCTTGGCGAAGAGGTGAGAGCCAGGTTAAATGAAGCCATGGGGATGATGATGTCCTTTGAGACTAAACAGCAGGATGGCCTTTAATACCCTAGGCACAAGAAGGGGCCAGGGAAAGGGGTGGCAAAAGCTGGAGCCATGGAAGAGGGGCCTCTTGGCAGACCTGAAAAGTTATGGCCACCCCACAGTGCAGGAGAAAGGGGCCAGGGCATCCAGTATCCTCTTCCCCCTGCCTCCTACCATCTGCTGCACTTCCCATCTGCAAACCCAACAGGAAGCCCAGGTGAGGGAACAGACGCCCTGCTCTGTCCTGCACTGAACCCTAGATGCTGACTCGCATCACCACCAGGCTCTCTTGCCCTCTAGCAGTACAGAGAGTTCAGCCCCCTGAGGCCCAGAGCAGAGCAGAGGAGTTTGAGGAATGAACTGGAAGGGTCAGGGGAGAATCACCAACTTGGGATCAGGTTCCCCTACACTCAGCTATATGGTATTAGAGTCTTGAGTGATTTATGACTTATCAGAACTAATGATTACCAATCTCTAATTGTATTGATGGACACTTTCTCACCAGGGAAACAAAAAGTAAATTTGAAATAAAGGATAACTCACAACATAGCACATTGCATTCTTATTTCGGTCCAGTCAGAATTTAGGGGTGCTCATGGCCAGACACAATTTTAGTAATTTTAACACAGGATATGGGAAGATCTGAGATCTAGTTGAGCTCTGCCTAAAGAGGCTGGGAGCAGGTGGGCTCTCGTGTTCAATTTAATAAGCATTTTTAGTGTGACAGCATGGAAAGATGAACACCACTAGGCCAATCTCTGCTCTTAAGGAGAACAGGTTAAAGAGTGGCCCAGACATAAATTTACAACTTCTGTACAGCATAAGAGCTGTATAATTGAGGCCTGATTAAGAGTTCTGGGGCTGAAGATAAAAGGGCAATTAGGTTTGCCAAAGGGACTTAAGGAAAGCCAAAAAAACAAGGCAGTGATTTAAATATGGGTCTCAAAAAGATGCCTACCGACAATAGGAAGAAGCATTCCAGATAGATCAAAGGCAGGAAACTGTGAAACTGCTCAATCTAAGGGACCACAAATTTACCATGTGTCTAAAGCAGGAGTTGTAGTCCAAATCCAATTCTCCACCTGTTTTTGAATCACCCTCCAGCAAAGAATGGGTTTTACATCTTTACGGTTGAAGAAAGAAATAGAAAGAATAATATTTCATGACACATGAAAATTGTATGAACTTCAAATTTCAGTGTCTGTAACTAGAGGTTTACAGGGACACAGTTATGCTCATTCATGTACCTGCAGTCTTTGGCTGCTTTACTGCTACCCAGGGCAGAGTGGGTCAGCTTACAAAGAACACTGGTGGCCCACAGGCCTAATAGATTTACTACCAGGCCCTCTGCAGTAAAAGTTTGCAAACCTAGAGGCAAGTCTGTCATCTAGAGTGAAGGGAAGCAGGAGGGGTTGTAAGTGCTGAGTCCAGAGAGTGAAGTATGGATCCATTTGCTAAAAGCCTTGATCAAGTTGGGCTTGGTCCCAAGGTTATAGATGAGAGATGACAGCAAATTTTTAGCAACAGGGGAGACATAGTCACAGTTTCAATTTAGGAAAGATATTTGCTTTAGAATCAAAATTGAGAAGACAGTTAAGAGTCTTGGGGAATCAGATGACAGGGGCCAAAGTTTAAGCAAAATTTGAGATGGACAGAGAGAGACAGACCACAGAGATAATTCCCAGTAAGCCACACCAGGCTCGTGGCAGGTGAGTGGGAAGGGGTGGAGGTGAAGGAGGTGAAGAAGTCAAGGATAAATCCTAGGTTTCTAGCTTAAGTGGACCAAACAAACAAACAAACAAAAAATGATGCTATTAGCCAAGGTGATCTGGAGAAGAGACAGAGGAGGGATGGATTTTTTTGGACATTGCTTCTGTGGTAGTCTTGGAATTAGTCTGTGGCTCTATAAGCTCAGAGTGGAAAGTTCTGGGCTCAAGATAGAGATGTGAAACCACTATTCCCCTCCCCATATAGATAACATAAGTGATGGGACCCAAAGTGTGGTTGTCAAAATGGGTTCCTTAGAGACCCATGGGGCCTCCCAGCAGCTGATTTGATGAAGGCTGAGCAGATGGGGCTCCAGGCATTTACTCCCACTTCAGCCAGAGCACTTTCTCATTGACCTATGTATTTTGTTCAGTGGGTATTTACTTAAGAGTTTGTTAAAATGATAAGTTCCGGCTCGGCGCCTGTGGCTCAACGGGCTAAGGCGCCAGCCACGTACACCTGAGCTGGCGGGTTCAAATCCAGCCCGGGCCCGCCAAACAACAATGGTGGCTGCAACCAAAAAATGGCCGGGCATTGTGGCGGGCGCCTGTGGTCCCAGCTACTTGGGAGGTGGAG